>SZWC01013841.1:48728-68576 GCA_023375785.1 Penium margaritaceum
ATGCAGTGGGAGGAAAGGCTGGTGAACCGATGGGAGACGCAGGAATGGGTGTGGCAATAGGACCACCCACGGAGACAAGAGTACCGGTGGACAAAGGGACAGCATCATGGGTGTCTGTGGGGCGCGAGGGCATAGGGGAGGAGACACCAACACCGATGATCGTGGGGTCATCAAGAGCCGAAGACCGAAAAGTGGAGGGGGCTTGAATGGACACATCAGCCGGACGAGAGGTGCACGTAGGCTCAGACTCCCCCATCCGTCAAGAAACCTCACACATAGGAACGTGTGTGACAAACATCAACACAATTCAGGTCAGGTCACGGTAGGTGAGAGACTCAAGGAAGAGCGCATCGCAACTCTCAACAATGCGACGACGAGCGGGGTCCCAAAAACTCCAGGCCTTCGACCACGGGGAGACGCGGACAAAGGCACACAAGCGACCCTGCGGACAGACCTAGGACCCCTGCTGATCCTCGGTGTACCACACAAAAGCCACTGAGCCCCAGACACGAGCAAGATGCAGATCAATACGGTGGCCAAACTAGAGCTCATACAGAGTAACGTGGTCAAGAAGAGGACCGTATGGGAGGCGGTTCCAAACCAACGTCATGTAGGGGAATCCTTCAAAGGCAAAGGATTCCGGGAGACCACACTCAGACCGCATAGCACGAACCGAATCCTCCATGGTGTGGTTCTAGTGCTCAGAGACACCGTTTTGGTGAGGACTGGCAGGAGCAAATACCTGGTGAAAAACCCCATGCTCAGTAAAGAAAGTATCCATCTCGCCATGAAACCTGCGGCTACGGTCTGAGCGAAAGGTATGCAACGAGTGGCGAGACTGACGCTTAGCCATCACTAGCTAGAGACGAACTGCTAGAGCAACATCACTCTTATGGCGCAGGCTTTCGATCCACAGCATCCGGGTTAAGTTATCGATCAGGGTCAGGACGTATCGGCCCCAATCGGACAAAGACTCGACAGGGAGAGGACCGAAAGTCCGAATGGACAAGCTCGAGAGGACGAAGGGCTCGTGAACGGGAGTCAGGGTAGGTGCAGCGATGCATCTTACCCTAATCGCACAACGGACAATCGGTCTTGGGCGGCTTCTCGAAAGAGGCCGCGTCAAGATCGAGTGTGGGCTGTGTCTTCATTAGCTTTGACATAGTGTCTGAGCCCACATGACGCACACGTCGATGTAGCAGGCGCTGGTGCTTAGCAGACAGGACACTAGTGACAAACACACAAGCAAGAGGGGACGGGGAGCAACGAGAAGAAGATGACTGAGGAACACGATACAAATCATCCACAACAAAGGCATGAAGAATAACACTAGGAGTATCAAAAGCAGTCACTGTCGCGGAGTCTCCAATGTGCTCCATAGAGAGATCCATCAGAGTGCAGACACGCATAGAGAGCAAGCTCATATCAAGGTCAAGCACCAAAAGCATGTCGGAAAGATATAAGGGGACAGACGGACCATCGAAGCACACAACCCCAACACCATGAACTGGCAAGGACTGACCAGAGCCTGTGCAAACGGAACGAACAGACACCACAGGACCAAGGACAACAAAGTCACTAAGATGAAAGGTCATGTGGTAAGTGGCACAGGAATTGATGATCCAAGTACCACCCAAATTACGATTGGAGGACGTCACTATGCAACGGGCAATAGAACGCTCGGTTGCAGACAGGCGCTCGGCAACAAAGGAGGGAGAATGACGAAGGACACACAAGTGAGACTCAGAAAGCCAATCTGTAATTTTAGGCCCATCATCATAACATGCCAGCTGTGCTCCCCCACACAAGTCATCACGAGATACGAGAATAGACAAATAGACAATCTGTGAAACACCCGGCTGTGACGACACACTTGCAACTCCCTGAGAGCGAAGCACCAGGAGCTGATGGAGCTCGACAATGGTGCACTCACGGGGGTCTGGGTCTCTGCCGCTCGCCGGTGAGGAAGTAGGAACTGTTGCAATCGTGGTCCCTATGCGACCAGAGGTTGTGCTACTTGATGCACACCGCTGTGCGTGTGCAGCATGAAGACCGCGAGTGATCCGTGCCCACTCGAGTGGTTGCTGGCACTGGGTGTAGCGGTGAGCACCTCCACAATTGTAGCAGTGCACAGTACGTCCAACTGCTACCGCCTGATGATTGCTGCTGTTGTGACTTAGCTGGCCCGAGCCACGCTTCTTTTTGCCCTTCTTCCCCTATGCTGCTACCGCTACACCCTACATCTTTGTCGGGCTAGCCGGGATGGAAGGGGAAGAGGAGGGCGTGCTAGAGGATGGAGAAGGGAAATGCGAGAGAGGCATCGGTGGTGAAGCGATCACCGGTGCTACAAGTGAACTCTCCTTATGGGCGACGGCTGCCTCACGGGAGGGAGTCACCTGAAGGGAAATCTCATGCACCCAAGGAAGAAGCTAAAGGGAGGTGGAGAAGGGCTCGAGCACGGCGTCACTGTACCCCGAAAAGATGCCTACCTGCTGAAGACAGATCCCGATCATGATCATGCAAAGGGCCCACAGCTCTACACCTCTCGAGGTCCGAAGGCGCGTGTAGATGCTCATGGCGCACCCCTAGTAATTGGCTGCGGGCTTGGCAGGTCCCTGACAAAGGGAATGGAAGGCGCGGATGTAGGCCGCCCGGGTGGCGTGCGTCTTTGTAGCAAGCAGGGATAATGCCAGATCCCAACCCCGACATGGGTCAGCACCCACGCCTGTGCCGGCCTCTCCAAGGAAAGGACGAAAGTCCACGACAGTCTCCCGCGGCATGGCATAAAGAAGTCCGCACATCCCTTGAGCCGCTGTCAGTACCTCAACATGGTCTATAATCTGGTACTGACTGTGGTAGTAGGGTCAAATGCCCTCTGAATAGGCCTTAACCCGGAAAAGGGTCTCCCAGTAGTCAAAGTCGTCCTCGCTGACATATCGTGGGGGTGGTGTCTCAAAGTCCTCATGTTGCCGCTCCGTAGGGAGAGCAACCACAGGCCGGGAACGATGAGGGATTGGGATGACACCGGGATGAGGAAAGTCACCGAGGTAGGGCTCACGCGAGGATCGGATCTCCGAGAACAGGGAACCGGAACGTGTCTGCAGCTAGCGGAGGCGCTCCCAAAGTAAGCGAATCTCCCTCTCGATAGTGTCATCCTCCATACCTGGCATGCCAGGCTCCTCCTCCAAAAGATCAAGAAGTGGTGGGTCATGTCCTGCCGCTCTCCTCAGTATGGATGCTGACTGCTATGCAGAAGGTGTGACACCACCGACCCCCCCCGGAGGTTTGTAGTGGGGCCTTGGACTGACTCCGAAGAAGATCATTAAGCATGCGGATGGCGTCGGTCGGTTGCTGCTGTGAGCAACGTATCTCATCCTGTTGACTCTGCAGGTCCTCAATAGCCTGCGAGCCTGGGTTCAAGACCCCTGAGGAGGAGGAGGAGGAGAAATCAGGTGGTCCTTTGTCCTTGTCACCTGTCGGAGCCATGTCAGCGCTCAGTATAGGGTCGAATGTCAAAAACTCTATGAACAAGAAACCGATACTGTTTCTCAAGGAGTTGAAACCATAAAAAAATGACATTTTGACCCCAAAAATTGCTAACGTTAGCACAGTGGACAACGACGTCAGCGTTTTTTGCTAGCGTTTTTTATTCTTGAGTATTGTACGCCAGCGTTTTTTTTTTGTCATTCCAAGTCACGCGGACTCCTCGATGAGAAAAGGGGGGGACCTCGTCACCCCCTTGCTTGGCTGTGCAACTACGCACAATGCGCGCAACTGCGTAGAAACTGTGTGGCTGCGCAGCCAAGCTGCGCAACAGTTCTCCGCAGCACTGTTGCACAGCACAGCAACCATGGCTGCTGCTGCGTAGCACTACTGCCACTGCGGCCACTGCTGCTGCTGCTATAATGATGTTGCTGCTGCTGCAATGTTGCCGTTGCTGCCGCCGCGCTGCTGGTGCTCACTGGCATTAATGCTGCTCGCTGCCGCTGCCACTGCTCACTGCGGCTTTCACTGCTGGCTGCTGCTACTCGCAACCGCCGCTTTGCGCTCCGAGCTGCTCGAGGCTGTTGTTGCGCGCTGCTTCTCCTTTTTTTTTGTGTACAGGCTAGCAGCCAAATCCATCTATCGCTGCCACCCAGTGCTACTGCTTCTGCTGCTCGGCTTGGCTGTAGGAGCTAGTAAACTGCCACAGCTCACCTGATGAGGTGGTGGGAACTGCGTGATGTTGTCGTTGCTGAAAACAGCTACAACAAGTCCCAAGATACGGCAGCGACGGTGACTCTCACTACTGGTGCCGGTGTTGTGTCTCTGCTGCATAGCTCAGCAAGAGAGGTCTCGCTCCTCTGATACCATGAGAAGATACGTGGAAGCTTTCTAGTGATATTGCCGCTAACTAGGCGTCAGTGCCTGGTCAGACGGTGACGACAGTCAAAAATCGTGCACACGATGGTAATGGTTTGGCTAGGCGACACAAGGCATAGTGTCAGAATGCTTCAATAGCATTTGCAGATAGAGATGACAAATGACAGGTTCATGGCATAAGTACCTGCCAAAACGCACGGCAGGTGTCGCACGCGGCAGTGCAAGATGTGTCCTAAACCTGGCCCAAAATCAATGTTTAGGCTGTAACTCAACATAGACAAGGCAGAACGCTATGTTGTCTGAACCTACATGTGCAAAATCTCAAGCCAGACGCTACAACTGGACACATGCATGCATCCGGCAACAAACGATGGACACACAATGCAAAAACATGCAAATCGGGCCCACGGCTAATCCACCGATGAAATCCTACAAGCTACAGCAAAATTGTAGAAGGCCCCACACAACATCCAAGACTCTGGGGCGACTGTCAATCAGCTCGGAGGAGGTAGTCCACCACCAGACGATGCCCCAATGCCACCTAAGTCCGCAGCAAGGATCTGTACGAGTATGGACACGGCCAAGTGGTCATAGTAAACTTTACAGGTCGAGAGGAACGTCACAAATCACAACACCTGGACGTGGAGAATCACAAGTCAGACGTTACAACTGGTCACATGTATGCATCCGGCATCAAATGGTGGACACACAATGCAAAAACATGCAAATCGGGCCCACGGCCAGTCCACCAATAAACTCTTGCGTGCTGCAGAAAAGTTGCAGGAGGTCCCGGGCATCGTCCAGAACTCTCGAACGGTTGTCGGTCAGCCCCAAGTTGGTAGTCCACCACCAGACGACGCATCAGTACCACCTAGATCCGCATCAGGGATATGCACGAGTATGGACATGGTCGAGTGGTCACAGTAAACTGCATAAGTCGACAAGAATGTCACAAATCATATCAAGCCCTACAACAACCTCCGAGACATCGATCATCTCATCCACGGCCACTACCGCTGTCTCCGGGCCACAACTATACGTGCGTCAGGACGTTGCAGCTAAAAGGGGGAGGGGGGGGGGAAGTGTTGCGTACCAGACGTACACGAGTCCCTAATCTTCTCGAGTGGGTACTTCTGTAGTTACACGAACAGCCCGTTGCGTCGCAAGGACAACGATATTCACTTGGACAGCCGAGGGCAAACTGACGAACTGCCCCGCCCCTAGTGGATATTCCTAAACCTTCTGACAGCTTGAACCATTTTCGCAAACCTATGATCAGATATGACATGAGCTTTCGGTCGACTTCTCGACGACTCTAGACGAATCTAGATTTATAAAAGTGCATCACCCATCTTCACCGTCGATTCTCGAAGACACCCGACTTCTCGGCGGACCTTCTCGAATCCGACCACTCATGACAAGACTTTGCACGCGTCGCTACACATCCGACCCAACAACCCCGACTACGCTTCATTTGTAACCCGTCTCTTGTATGTACATGTTCGATCATTTGGACACTTGTCATCGAAGTTCACGTACCGCTAATCATGAAGGATTAATTGACCAGATAATCCTGGTTTGGGCCTAGTGCGTAGCACATGCACCGGGTCCGTATGGAGGAAGAGTATTTAAGGCTACTTGGTTTCCTAGCCTACCGGAAGCTCCGCCATGGCACCGTACGCCGACCTAAACAGTTGGGCGTTCGTTTTCACGCCTAGGCTGGATTGGCCGTCTCACCATTTTTTAGTCCCGATTTTTTTGCGGATGGTTCTGACCACCTTATCTCCCCTCTAGTTTGATCAGAGGTCCTGTTCTCTATACCATGGTCGATGCTAATGACCTGATGACAACTCGACGAGAGAATAAAGCATACTTGAAAAGTTTCAGAAACAGTACGCCCTTTGTAATCGCGCCGTCATCGCTGTGGACTCTTATGTTACATCGGAGTATGGCTTAGGTCAGATTAGCCGGCCAAATCAATCTATCGGTTATCGTTGACTGTCACGTATTTGGAAGACTAGCTTTAGGATCTGGCTCTTGTCATGCATACATGCCGTCGTCGTCGTAGGCAGTCATGGCGATTGGTCAGGTCGTCGCCGTGGACAAGTTTGCCCAATCATATATTGCTCAAGTGTCCCAAATTCAAAATCGTGTTTTGCCTCACAACTTTTACATGTTCACCATCTACGCTCCGTTCGGCTGAACACTGATGTAACCCTTATGCCTTAGTTGTTTATGGCCAGGGGTAGCAAAGAATTTTTCATAGGATGAGCCCTCCTCTTTGTTCACGTCTCGCCACCATAACCTGTCTTCGATCCTTCGAATCCAATTTCTTCTTGCCCATCGACCTGAGAAACTTCTTGATTAAGGGACCTCAATGCAGGTTACATCTATTATCCAAGTTTACACTCTGGTGGAAACATCTCCACCTCTACCTTCCCCACCTTTGTCTTCATTGGGGGGGGGGGGGTGAACTGATGGGCAGACTTTTGGTAGTGAGGTACCCCTCCTGCTTAAGCCTGTCACGACAAGGGCAAAACGAACAAATGTTTCATAGGTCTAAGAACGGGTTATCTTTGCTTTTGGTTCAGCTTCAAAAAGTGCGGCCCACGTCGGCGTCGTCCTGCATGCCCAGCTGGCTGGCTCTGCTCTCGCGGAGCGACGTCGCGAGCGACACGGAGCTTCCGCGTCGATGGATGCCTTTCCCTGAGCGACTGTGTCCGTTAGATTTCACCGACCATCGTTTCCGAACTAGGCAGTGACCTTTCCCTCGTTGCTTTTGGCCAAAACAACATGCAACAGATCACGTGGACAGCCGCACACACGTTGCGATTATCGCCGGTCCAAACAATATCTGGAAAAAACTACTCTTGACAGGGAGGCAAATCGCCAATTGTCCGAACGACTACAAGAACTACAAATGTTGAACGTAGGACTGCGTTTACAAAAAATCGGGCATTTTCAAAAGTGGGTTCAAACACCTTTTCCAGAGGCCATACAAAAACCTCAGGACAGAAAACGCTCACTTGATAAAAGAGAAATAAAATTTTCAATCATTCAAAAATGAAACGAATCAGAATGCCCCTTTCCCCATCTTTCATAATTCAATCTCAATTGTTCTAAAAACATTCCATGTAACGANTGAATTTTAATCTCCTTAAAAGGAGAATAAAGTAAAATTGACTGAGTTGAAGAAGTTTGATTTGTGGGAACAGCAAGGATGAGACATCGATTCAGGAAAAGGGAAGAAAAAGAAAGAGGAAGAGATATGGGGCAATAACAAGAGAGTGTTTGAGGGTAAGAGGGTGAGAAGGAGAGAAAAAGAGATAACAAGAAGAGGAGAAAATGAAAGCATGCAATTGAGAGGAAAGGGGACGCCCTTTTTTCTTTTCCCAATCCTCACTTTGCCTCTACAAGGACAAGCAAGGTGCCTCCTCCTAATCGCTCATTGTTGATCTTATGCCATGATTTCTGGCCTCATTCTTACCCTTGCACTTTATTCCTCATCCTTTTCCTCTCATCCTCTCATCCTCATCTTCTCCAAGTTTTCCAAAAGGACAAGGACAAAGACGAGAACACCAGCCTCCACAAGAAAATGAACAAGATGAGTTCAAACAGATGAGTTTAGGGAGGTGAGATGAGGGTGCAAAACTATACAAGACTTCCACCTCAACCTGGTCCATCCATCACGTACCTCTTTCGTGTATGCCGTTGGCATACACAAGGCCCAAACCTAGAAGCAGCCTATTCATTGCTTCGTCGCTCCCTGCGTACATCGTGACTTAGTCGCAGCAAAATTTTCCACGCACTAAGGGAATTCCTCTATAATANCTACAGCAATCAAACCAAAACACTACATTGCATCGCTCCAACCGCCAAAACTCTGAATAGCTCAATTGAGCCTCTTTTCTCTTGCACTCGCACATTGTACATATATCTTTGAGTATCATCACTTACGAAAAAACAAATACCCTTTTTCCTTCGAAGAATACAAAACTAACCCCATTCTCCCAAAAACTAACACGCCCCATTTCAACTATGAATCACCTCACTTGCGTGTAGAGTAACACTTGATATCACAGCGCACAGACATGGGCAAGGCAAAAGATTGTTTAACATTGACAGAAGACTTCAATGTGTCTTCCGCCACATCTACACCGATGAGAAAATTGCAAACCTCGCGGTGAAGTCGACACACAAAGCGAGTGCAACCGACAATTACAGTAGTAACCAACAAAGACACCGGCAATGGTCAAAGGCATACCACAAAAGGCCTTCAGCCTAATGGACCATATGAACGGATGTCGGCTACCATCTTGTCTAGTGCAACCAAGTAAAAGCTTAACATGCCTCACATGCTCGTTCAACTTGCACCACCGACTAATACAACTCCATTCACGAAACTTGATAAAATCGCGGAGCTAATTGACCGGCTAACATACATGGAAGGGCTCCAATGTACGCTCGTCGACTAACCAGAGTAATGGACTGCTAAAATACGCTATTCAAAAGTGCAAAAAGTGATATCCCATACAAGCAAGATGCGCAAGTTGACTGGAGTAGCAGCTTTGTTTACATTGAACGAAATGGGCAACAGAGTATTCTACTACTCATGAAACACTCAAAATCCATCTTGTATGCAATAAGCGGCACAAAGGCAGCTGAGAGCAACATGAAAATAGTAGCTATAACCACAACAACCGTCCACTACGCTGATCTTGTTAAACGTGGCCAAAAAACACCTGAGGAGAGGGGCCTTGACATGGCTGGTCCACGTTAATTTGAGCATCACCTGTAAAACATTTGTCACCAAAATTGACACATGAGCCTCATCAGCCTCATTGGCATCAAAGTTTGCAAGCATACACGAGGAGTATGTTTCACTTGTTAAGAATTCAAAGGAGTGTTTTGCGACGAATTTCCAAAAACAATCTCTCCCAAAGGCGACATCAACTCGGCAGCAAACCATTTGTCAAGGGGACCTAATGGATGAGTGATAAAAAAACTCACGGAGCTCGAGCGTCACGTGGACAAGATGTTGACTCAAGGGTTCATCCGATCGTCGATTTTCCCATGTATCGTATCAAAACTGATCGTTAGAAAGAGAAATAGAAAGATGGGGATGTGCGTGGACCGCCAGAGGTTGAAAAACGTCATGATCAAGAATCGCTACCCTTTACCTCAAGTAAACAAGCGATTTGAACAAATACGTGGAGCAAGTATTCTCAACAAAATAGATCAATGGATTGATTACCACCAAATCCGTATTGTCGATGAGGATATAAAAAAAAAAATCTTTCAAACACTTGGGCATTTTGAGTTCATGATTATGTTGTTTGAGAAAAGGAACTCATTGACAAAATTCATGGCAGTGATGCATCATGTATTTTTCCTGAACCTCAATGAATTTGTTGTGGTGTATCTAGAAAACATCCTTGTGTATTACCAAAACCCAAAGGAACATTGACAACAGATCTGACAAGTGCTTGAAGTCCTCTAACGTGAAACGTTCTATGAGAAGTTCTCAAAGTGTGAGTTCGATCAATGCTCGGTCAAGTTTCAGTAGCACCTCATCGGCGATAGACTGATATCCATTTTAGACATATCCAAAAAAGATATGTGCGATGGCAGAATGGCCAACTCCCACAAAATTACACGACGTTCAAGTTTTTTGGGTTTTGTAACCACTACCGAAGGTTTGTGACAAATGATGCTCAAGTTTTAACACCTCTTTATGATCTCACTCGCAAAGATTGCAAGTGGAATTAGGGAGACAACAAATGAGAAGCTTTAACGTCTTTACAAAAAGTTGTGACCTCGACGCCAACCCTTCAATTGGCAAATTTGACAGCCGATCAATCATGGCCATAAATGCCTCCGATGGAGCAGTCAGAGCCATCCTTTTACAAGACAATGACAAAGGAGAACAACCCATCGCGTACATGTCAAGGAATCTTCACGGGGTGGATCTCAACAATGTCGTCCAAAAGAAAGAAATGCTCGCGCTTACTTACGCCTTCAAAACCTAGCGCTGCTGTTTTGAGTGCTACAAATGTGTCGTTGAAATGAATCACCATGCCCTTAACTACCCTAAAACACAGCAAAAATCCAGCAAAACAAAAACTCGTTGGATGGAGTTCCTCGCATCTCACTTTGACCACAAGATGAAGTATAAACAAGGAAAAACAAATTCAGCAAACGTGCTAAACTTATGGCCTGATCTTACAGAGCTTAAAGCAATACAGATTCAAGCCGACCCATACATGGGGAAGCTTTTGGCCCGTGGATAAAAGGACCAACAGGCCACCAACATGGCAAAGTTCCACTTTTCAAGCTCGTATTGGTACAATGAATTCAAAAATCAAGTTTTCATCCTCGAAGTTGAGGAGCTACAATGCTTGCTGCTCAAATTGCAAATTGAGGGGTGCCCAGTGTGATGGTCAGAAGCCAAGCCCTTGGGATGAACCTCCCACCCTCGACCGCTTCAAGTGTGGACCAACCCTTGAGATGTCGCACAATCCTCTCCTAGCAACAAGACTGTTGCTAGTGACCGAGGTTCCCACCGTGCGACTCTCCTGGCGGCGTTTGTACCAAGGTGTGTTAAGGAAGATTTGTAGGATCAAATGGACGTGTGCAAGGCGCTACTTAGGGAATAAGAAGATTTGAGCAAGGAAACAATCGTTAGACTTGATAGATGAGTACAGGGTAATGTACAAAGTCTCTAACTCAGATTAGCATGCCTAGAACAACCGCTAGGCTTCCTTATGTATTAGCCTCCATAAGCCAACCAAAATCCCCTCGGCACTCTGAAGCCTTCTAATGTGGTTCACTCATGCAAAAGATGCATGCATCATGTATAACGTACTAGAAGCTTTCCAACGCACCAAAAAATGCCTTAATCAGTGAAGAAATAACTATTTTTGGCCGTTTGAGTGCTCCTCATGTGACGGCCATTGGCAGCACCGCCAGCGGAGGTGCCAGCCACCAAAAGCGCCCTTGTTTGAAAATGGAGCTCTACCCGCCATCTTGAAACACCCATGAATCCCAATGAACCCTGTCTCATTGGTTAAGCATCCATCCGAGGGCGTTTTGGCTACAGTGGGCGAGAAAGCCGCTCCCCCATGCTGGGGTCAAACCGGTGCTCTCGTTCATTTTCTTGACGTGCACCACCCAACTTTGCCCGACTATATCTTTCTCATCCCTCCAGTGAATGAACAACTTCTTGGACCAAACTTGCACGGTTTTTCACATAAAATACAGTCATGGCCTCAAAAAAGGTTTTTGATGCCATCACAATAATGAAAACGCCGCCTTGACCAGCGGCTCTCATAACATTACCCCCCCTCTGAGGCCCACTGAGCTAGTGCGCTCATGATAGACTCAAAAGACGTCATCCGCACCACCGCTATAGGTATGATGATCCAACCATTATGCATTCACAGGTATCTACCACCCTTTGACTTTTTAGTGATGTGCATACTGGGTCCTCATATGCGTCCAATTCGCCACTGACACTAGTGGAGGAGTTGTTTTTGCAATTGTAGTTCTTGCGATCCACCAGCACCTTCATCCACCAAGAACCCCCTTGGCCTTTCACTGCTTCTCTCTAGTTGCATCATCCATCATTACATCATGAGGAGCTGCATGACCCTCTCCTAGCAGCCAAACTGCTGCTAGTGACTGAGGATACTACCGCATAATGTCACATTTTCACCTTGTCAATATGGTGAGATACCGCCCCTTCACGACCACAAAACTGCTTAACCAATCAGGTTCCGGACTCGAGGCATGCAACCATTCCCAGCCGATGTAGAAGACGTAGTCATCCATTGGGCACGTACAAAGAATACATTGCAATACCGCTTAAAAGGATAAGTTGCCTGACAAGAGGTTTGCTGCACACCACCAATGTGAACATTTGCTACACCGTTGATGCCCCCTCAAAGGTGCAATGTTAGCCCCCACCTTTCACTAAATTTGTCGTACAAGTTGTAACCCACGCCGCCAACCTGCAGACCATGCATCTTCCTCTGACCCTTGGAACCTCAAAATGGTAATCCAAGAACGAGACCTAGGAGAACCCTTAGAAATGTGAGGCCCATCTTCAATCTGCAATAGTGAAAAAAACAGCACCGTAATACGCAAAACAAAGTTCCATATTGGTGCTAATTTTGTGGGTGAAGAATGTACAGTAGTGAGAAACCTTTCCCACACTGCCGTTGCCCAATACCTTGCTTTGGCTTGTGCTTGGGGCACTCCTTCATATAGTAACCCTCCTGGGCACAGCACCAACATTTGGCCCTTGGTCCACATTGCCCGTCCAAACCTTGTTTCTTTCCTTAGATTACATCCATGTCCATGGGCACATCCTGATTTGCTCGCTCTACCCAAGATTGTGTCGCAAATTGGCTCCGGCTTACATTATAGTCGATCGTGTCGTAGCATTTTGCTGTCGAAAACAGCCCTGCAAAGGTCTGCAACATGAGCACCACAAGAACTCATTAGACGTGAGGCTTGTGGTCGTCATGGTAGCGGTCATACACCTCGGCATCCAAGAGGTCGTCAATGTGCATTGCCAAGGCCAAGAATCACGTGGTGTAAATCTGGACTGATCCACCTTCCTTGATGTTCTTGATCTTATTGTGTGCCACTCAGTCGCCGTTGAGAAGGTCAAAATACGCATGAAGCATTATCTTTAACTGCTCCCATGTCTTTGGCTTCTTTGTCAATGCCTGCGCAACGAGTTACAATTCTCACCCTAGCCATAGACTAAAAAATGGCAAAAGTCTTGCCCCAACCCCGAGCCCATCCGGCAACCCAACGGCGTTCCGTCGGCAGAATGCCAACCACCATTGGAGCTCCATTCCGCGAGTAGAGTAGGTGCATACTCTAGTCTTGTGGCATCTTCGCCCAAGGGAATGCCCAATCTCATGAAATAGTGGTACACCATGAAGAACCACTCCCTTGCAGTGCCCTTGTTGATGTGGAACTACGGCTTCTTTGATTTGGGCTGCCGAAAGGCAGGTGCAGATGCCAATTCGACAACCCCCTACGCACTGCTTGCTTGGTCGACGTACCTCGCCTGAACTTCGGCACACACCTACTTGTTCTCTTGGTGCAACTCATCAAGAGCACGCCAAATGTCCTCCATAAGGTAGGCCTAGTTGTGTTCCACAGCTGCCATGCTTCCTCTTATGAAAATACAATTCTGGCCAAATGCACTTGTGGCTGATCTGTTACCTCCCTAGGGT
This sequence comes from Penium margaritaceum, assembly GCA_023375785.1. Lineage (NCBI taxonomy): Eukaryota > Viridiplantae > Streptophyta > Zygnematophyceae > Desmidiales > Peniaceae > Penium > Penium margaritaceum. The sequence goes on from SZWC01013841.1 coordinate 62,342, forward strand.
CGTGCAAAACCGAGCGAAAGTCCACGTGCTCAGAGACCAAATGCGAACTATGGGACACCGAACGTAATGGTCACACGCCAAGCCCTTGGGATGAACCTCCCACCCTTGACCCCTTGGTGTGTGGGCCAATCCTTGAGATGTTACACAGCCCTCTCCTTGTAGCAAGACCGCTGCTAGTGACCGAGGTTTCCGCTGTGCGACTCTCTTGGCGGCGTTTGCACCAAGGTGCACTACGAAAGACTTGTAGGATCAAATGGACGTGTGCAGGGCAATGCTTGGGGAACAAGGATAGTTGGTCACGGAAATAATCCTTAGACTTGATAGATTAGTACAATGCAATGCATTAAGTATCTGGATCAGATTGGCATGCCTAGAACAATCCTTAGGCTTCCTTATGTACCAACCTTTATGAGCAAGCCAAAATCCCCTCGAAGCTTCGAAGCCTTTTTCTGAGGTGCAATCATAAAATCATCTCATGCATCAGTTAGTACGCACCAACAGCTTCGCAACGCATTAAAGATTGCCTCAATCCATAAGGAAATGGCTAAGTAATGGTCGTTTGAGTGTTCCATGCGTGATGGCCTCTGGCAGCACCGCCAGCGGAGGTGGCGGCCACCCGAAGCGCCCTTGCTTGTGAATGCAGCTCGAGCTGCCATCCCAAAGCACCCATGAGTCCAAATGAATCATATAACATTGGTCAAGCGTCCATCTAGGGGTGCTTTAGCTGCAAAGGGTGAGAAAGTTGCTTAGCCTTGCTGGGGTCGAACCGATACTCCGGTCCATTTTCCTTACGTGCACCACCCAACTTTGCTCGGCTATATACTTCTTGTCCGTGCACTGAATGACCTCGTTCTTGGACCAAACCTGCATGGCTTTTCACATACAATAGATTCATAGTGTGAAAAAACGTTTCTAATGCCGTCAAGGTCATTAAAACTCTGCCTCGACCGGCGGGTCGCAAAACACAAAGAGTGCTTCAACACACGTCAAAGAAGACCACTTTAAAGTTGACAAGACATTAGAAAGCTCGCAAAGAACTGTTGGTGGGATAACATAACGGCTGACATTGAACATTTCTACAAAAACTGTCACCTTTGCCAACGTCACTAGACTTGACGCACCGAAGCTCTCAGTCTTCTACAACCACTACCAATACCAAAAAAACTCTTGAGCGACATCTCCATGAATTGTATTCCTGGTTTGCTTGTCACACAAGAAGGGTTTGAAGCCATTCTTGTCTTATTTGACAGGTTTTCAAATGAGTATGGATGTAACCTCTAAATGAGTAGCACGAATGTTCGTAAAACAGATTGTCGGACTAAATAGGGTTCCGTGATCAATTACAAATGATCAACATGCAAAGTTCACCACCCAATTTCTAAGGGATTGGATTTTGGTATGGTAGTTAACTTCAGCTTTAAACATTGTTCCATCCACAAAACAATGGACAACAATGAAATGCTCAAACAAGTTGTTCAAACTCTATGAAAACCTCATTGCACGGACTCGGTAGACAAATAGCATGTAGCCAAATTCTCATTCAATATTGCAAACTCTGTCGCAACTAGGAAAGCACCATTTGATGTGGTTTATTGAGTAAAACCAACTGCATCGATTGCCTTACGGACAAAAAAAACATCCATATTTTTGATACACATCGATGAGAATTCTCTACAATCTGGGAAGAAAATCGTCAAACTCTTGCAAAGACACAAATGGCGATAAAGCGATTGGCTGTCAAACATCACCAAACCGCGGAGTTGAAGACCGGCGTGGGGATTTCCTCAACTCTGCTATTGCCAAACTTTGCAAATCAAGAAATTCAGAGCACAAACCTAATTGGAAAGGGCCTTTTCACATCTTGGAGATGCACACTCTTATCGTTGCAAAGCTCAAACTACTTGACAACATGCAGATCCACTAGGTCTTCCAAAAAAGCAAACTCTGATGTTACATCAATCAAGCAAAAGATTATCTGGAGGCATGGCACTCACCCCACCATCCCTGATTGAAGATAGTGACCACGCGTATGAAGTTGAGGAAACATGCGATCATCGATGACAAGGAGATGAAGATCTATACCTAGTCAAGTGGAAGAACTATGAAACAAAAAACAAAAGTTGAGTTCCATTTCTACCACCTCTTGGATGTCTATCCTCTTATTGACGGTTATCGAGCTCACCCACGGCCCGTAGTAGTAACGCATCAGGGCCTCGCGACTGAAACAAGGAGACATGTTATGCGGATGGCATACACAAGGCCCAAACTTAGAAGTAGACTATTCTTTACTTCACTGCACCCAACCTACATTACGACTTAGTCACGACAACGTTTTCTACATACAGATGACATTCCTTCGGGATCCTGGAATATGACATCGCGCTTACCAATTGTTTTTTTAAACCCTTTGCAAACTCGCCACAACTTACAATGTTTCTCAAGGATTCAAGGCTAAAGACAAATTCATGACGCACAACTTAGAAAAACTTTGCAAACCAAAAATTTGGTCACAGAGCCCACCGTCAATCAACGGGGGCTTTCTCGAGCAAGCAAACCAAAATAAAGCATCGTATTGCACGAACCGCCAAACTCCAAATTCTTCAAACGAGCCTTTTTTTCTCTGGCACTCGCACATTTCATTTATGTCGACATGTTTCGAAACTTACGATAACAAGTATACTTTCCGCTTCGAAAAATGTCAAACTAAGTGTTATGCAAAACTGGCATACACAAGGCTTGAGCCTTGAGAGATCTTTTTTTTTACATCGCTACCCCTGACCAACTTTGTGACTTAGTCAAAGTGATCTTTTCCTGTGCATGAGGGGAATTCCTTCTAATACCCCAAAACTCTCACGCGATGACGACCTTTTCCCGGTTGTTTCATAGAACTCGCTTGCTCCTTTTTGCAAAACTTCTCAAGACCCTAAGACTACGGACGAGCAACTTTGGAAATCCTTGCAAACCATCTTTTCAATCTCAAAACCCCCAACAAAACAACAAGGGATTGCGGGATTCCACCAATCAAATCACGGCGTTGCATCACGCAAATCGTCAAAATCCTAAACGGCTTGACCGAGTTCATTTTCTCACAATAGCATCTTGTTTATACATCATCAAGTTTTGACACTTGTAACAACAAAGAACGCTTTCCACTTCTCAAACCTACACAAACAACCCCTATCTAGGAAAGTGACAAGTGTTATTTCCAACTGTGCACCACTTCACTTCCAACCGGCACAACACTTGGCTTTAGAGCACAACAACCCAGGCAGGACACACAACCATTTTTAACGCTCGCATAAGATTTACACGTGTCTTGCAGTGCATCTCCATCTACAAGAGAATTGCAGACCACATGACAAAGTCGGTGCAAGGAGCGAGAGAACCTGCCGATAACAGCAGTAACTGGCGAAGACACCGTCGATGGCCAAAGGGGCTCTATAAAGGTCCCCCAGCCTAATTCAGGGCAAGGATTGAGTGACGTTTGGCGCATCAGCTGGCGCAACCAATATGGAGGCTGGCATGCCCGACATGCCAATCCCTCCTACACCACCAACCAACACCAATCCATCATTGACATGTGACAAGATTGCGGAGTTGAACGGACGACTGGTGTAGATGGAAGCATTCCAACACATGCTTATCAAAGAAATGCATCAATACGCAAATGAAACTTGAGATTCAAAGGCACGAGAAGCGGTGTTTGCAGATCCACTCAATATCGGCGGGGTTCAAGTTTGTCCATGGCTTCCTTAGCAGTTCCATTTGGCAAACCAAAAGGATTGACGATAAGAATTTCCCTGACGAGTTTAACATTGTACTTCACTGTTGCGCGGGTTCACTTTGACGAACAGAAGATGAACTTAGTGGCTTGACTTTGTGGGGTATGGCCTTAAACTGGTGGGTCGACCTCATGGCCATGTAAAGGCAGCATGCAGCCGAGTGAACGGATCCAAGGGGTACCGCATTGTTGGCATCAGTCGTACTATCTCTTGAGTGGGTTCACTCGACCTGGAAATTATCAACTACTCCCCCAACCATCTCGCGCGAGTTCACCCAGGCAATCGTTGCCCGTTTCGGTAAGTTAAACAAGAAAACAAAGGTTTGCTATCGGCTATAATGACTCAAATAACTGTTTAGTGTGGCAGAGAACACGCATAGGTTTTGCAAAATCATCACTGGTAGCAACCTCGCAGTGGATGAGCTATATTTTCATTACAACAATGGCCTCAAACGTGACATTTGTCGAGCACTCACGATCTACAACATTACTAACAATTTGCCGTAAAGAATTGCAACCGCTGAAAGCATCAAATTTGTGGACTTCAACTCCAAATTCAACGAATCCTACAGCTGGCGCCCCATATATCAAACGTGGTAGAGTTGTGTGCATCGATTGCAGAATTGTGAGAGCTCAAACCCGATGGAAGTCATAGCCGGTGAGAAAAAATGCAATCAACTGACCTAATAGAACTGAGAGAAGATTGGACACATTAGAAGAAATTGTTCCAGAAAAACCAGAGGGGGGGGAAGCAGTAGAATAAGCAAAACGGAGGGGAGGAGTCAAGAAAGGGGAAAGCGCACAAGTAGAGGGCGAGATTCCTATCCTTGCTGAAAAGCCTGAGTTGAACAATGGCCCATCCGAACGGCTATGATTCCCTAATAAGGGGGTATGTGAGATCCAAAAGTTCAACGAGGGATACGAGGATGACAAACCAGCAATACATCTAAGAGTGCAACCAAGGGGTTGTAAAAGTCAAATATCCCTGCCGGCGTTCCTTGATGGTGGTTCATCTCACAATTTTGTATATGACCAATTAGTGAAAAGGTTGCATTTGAAGCACAAAGTTGGAGCTTTTGAAGGGAAAATTGTCGATGGGTGACTTTGCATCTCTTGAATAAAGCAACCATTATGATTTAGATCAAGGATATGCAGGACGTAACGTATTGGAGATCTTGCCTAATGAGTGATTGGAATATGCACCTTTGGCAAGATTTCTTGTACTAGAAAATTCAACAAATTGATTGGAGTAGCGGCACAATCTACATCAAATGAGACGGGCAGAAGATCTTCTTACCAATCCTGTAGCAGCCAAAATCGAGTTAGCAAGCCAGTGGCAACGGTGACCACACGCCCAGGACGACCATAAGCCGCACCAATCTCGCTCGACGTAGTGAAGAGACACGTGAGGAAAGGAGCCTTAGTGTGGTTGGTCCACGTCAATCGGAGCAGCTTGAGCTAAGAATCAATTGTCCCAGCAGACACAACAGCCTCATCAGCTTCATGAGCCTAATCGAAATTGAAGTTCGCAAGCATACTGGAGGAGTTTGCTCCACTTCAGAAAAAATTCAAAGGGGTTTTTCCACACAAACTACCAAGCAAAATCCCTCTCGGACGCGACACTGACCTCTGAATTGACCTCAAGCCTGAAAGTAAACCAATCGTCAAAGGCACTTATTAAATGAGCGACCACGAGCTCATAGAGCTCAAATGGCAGCAAAACGACATGTTGACTCAAGGGTTCATCCGATCGTACGTCTCATTGTACGTCGCACCAATACTATTCTTAAAAATGTAATCTGGCAAAATGCGGATGTGCATGGATTATCATGTGTTGAACGACATTAAGATCAAGAACCACTACCCTCTACCTTGGGCGGACAAGCATTTTGACCAACTACATGGAGCAACGACTATCAGCAAAATTGACCTTCGGAGCGGCTACCTCCACGTTTGTATCGCCGACAAAAATGTAAAGAAAACTACCTTTAAAACGGAATATGGGCACTTTGAGGTCACGCTTATGCTCTTTGGACTCACAAATGCCCCCACAACATTCATGGAAACAATGAACAACATTTTCGGCCACACCTTGATGATTTGGTGATGGTGTACCTCGACGGCATCCTTGTCTACAACCGAACACTAGAAGATCATCGACGACATCTCCAACATGTCCTCGGGATCCTCCAGCAAAAGAGGTTCTATGAGAAGCTCTCAAAGTTTGATTTCGGCCAACGGTCAGTTATGTTTTTGGGCCACATTATCAACACTGGACGAATATCTATGGACCTAAAAAAGATGTTCGGGATGACAGAACGGCCAACTCCAACAAAAGTACACAACGTAAAGGTTTTTCTAAGACTTTTCAGTTTTTATCAAAGGTTTCTATAAGATTATGCATGGGTGTCAGCGCCTCTTTCCGACCTCACCCGCAAAACCTACGAGTGGATT
>SZWC01013842.1:5161-30577 GCA_023375785.1 Penium margaritaceum
TGTGTGTGTGTGTGTTTGTGTGTGTGTGTGGGTGTGGGGGGGGGAGAATTTGTTTGCACGCGTGCGTGTGAGTCAAGTTAGTTGATCTGCAAGTAACAGTCGCTTCTCTTGGCACATGCCTGTTGCTCCCTCACTGCACACTGGTTCTCTTCTCTAACTGTGCCCTTGCTCCACATGCCTTCCACTTTCCCATGCATGTCTTCCATGAAGCCTTTTCTTCCCAATCACACTTCCTCGCTCCCCAGAGCCCCTTCTTCTCACTTGCTACCAGAAGACTGTCCAATCCTGCAGTGCTGCGTCAAACGAATGGATTGTGCTTCTGCAGGAACTTGGCATACAGTCCTGTAGGAACATCCATCCCTGAAGAAATTTCGCAGCTGACATCAATCACCGCTTTGTATGTACTTGCTAGGAAAATGCATGCATTCAAGAACAGGTTCAACCTTGTGGGCTACTTTTGGATTGCAACATGCCACATGTGGGGGATGCAAAGAGTGGAGAGGGGAGGGGTGGAAAGCCTTAATGGAACACAATTTTGATCACTGAGTGTACTAAGAGGCTGGTTCTCTGCTGAAGGTTTAGAGGTTGGTTCAAGAAACAGAGAGACTTTGGTTCCCTTAGGATCTTGGACCTCTAATGTGCAGGGAGACTCTTGGAAACTAGAACCCAACTTCATTCTGCTGACATGAGTAAAAGAAGGGAAACTTTTGCGCCCTTGTCGTTTTAGCCGAGAACATGAAGGATCTGAACAATGTGCCTGCAGAACTTTCTTTCCTGAAAACATTACTTCATCACTGCAGATTCTCTCTCCATAGAGGCCTTACTTTCTGACGTTTGTTTGCACATGTACACAAAACGCCAATCTTGCAGGTTCTTGCATACGTGCCAGATTAGTGGAAGCTTCCCAGATGGGATGAGCACCCTCACAAGACTGAGTACATTGTAAGTGGAGGCTAAAACACAGTCATGGTAGCTTCTCGGAATCCACTCTTTGGTTTGTTGGACTACAAACTTGTGAAGATAGTGTCTTGTGAGGTTGAATCCAGTTGGACATGCATGCTGATTGAAACTTTCTGTTTGCATATTTTTTCACTTCAATTCATACCAGCAGATTTTTGCAGGTTCAGACATTTTCATGTCCTAGAAATAATTTGACACCGATTCACAACTCAAAAACCAAACAGAAACTAGGAATGTAAGCGTTCCTTTCACTTTTGGACCTGTCAATTTTTTGATTGTGTTATCCCATGGTGCTACATGTACGTTGTTAAGTTGTATGTTGTCGACGTCTGCTTGCCCCTTGTACGATCCTGAACATGAAGAATGAAGTGTCCTTATGGTACAAAAAATATCCTGATCTCATACAAAGTTCCTGGCAAATTCCTGTACAGACAAGTTTCCAACAATAACCTCAGTGGCTTTCCACCTCTTGGGCCTCACTTTGCACGGATGAGAACTCTGTGAGTTGATTTCTTTGTCTTCGCTGTTGTTTTGTTGTTGTTGTGTTTGTGTGTGCATGTATGTGTGCGTTTGTACACAAGCATGCGCGTGCGTGCGGGTATTTGTATGTGTGTGTGTGTGTGTGTGTGTGTGTGTGTGTGTGTGTGTGTGTGTGTGTGTGTGTGTGTGTGTGTGTGTGTGTGTGTGTGTGTGTGTTTGTGTGTTTGTGTTCATGCATGTGGTTTTGCCATTCTAGCTTGTCATCCTTGAATTTCGAGACAACTCATGCTCGATAGTTCCCCAACCTCCCTCTTCATTTCTCTTTGTAGGTACTAGTAGGTTGTTGGTCCGAGTGGTGTGTCATGTCTCAGAATTGTAACATTGATGAAGAGACATATACACCAGGAAACGGATCTGCAAGCACTTGGGTTTAGAACCAAGAATCGTGTGACAAAAGAGTTAGGAGCTACCAAGGTGATAGACGCCGATCGACCAGGCCATTGATTTTTTGTCGATCACCCTTAATTCATACACTCAACAATTAGTGTATCAAAAAGTGTATTGCTTTATGCAAACTTTTTTCAGAAACAATCAACATCAATTCATGCCACTAGAGCCCGTACATACGTTCCTTATACAAGGTGTTAGTTTTTATGGATTATGTGTACTACATACGATTCTTTTTCAGAATTCCATGTTCACTGATATGTTCACATCCCAATGTACTTATCGATCCACAGTTTCAAGGGTGAGGTGATTGGTCATGTGTAGGGCCCTCAAGGTGAGTGGTTTGCATAGGGCACGGCCGTCACCTATGGATCAAACACAATCCGTTTGCAGTGTGCTGACAATGGTTTCTCACACACCGGAATAAGCCGGGCATGTGGTTCTGTGGGAACAAAAACCAAGCCACACACATGCAAAAACCCTTAACACATGCATAACCAAGATAACCAACTACATCGGCTACAAGCATATGTGGTTGCATGCACTCTCCCATGTGCCTGCTCCATGCTTGCTAAATCCAAAGAATGTGGGCTTAAAGAATGCGTGCGCCATTCCACTGGAATGACACACCACAAGTGCACGATGCATTGTGTGCCTGATGATGACATGTCCAAGAGCATCACTTTGGATTAGTAACCTGTAGTGATGATGTGTGTGTGGAGAGAGTCAAGAGGTCAGTTGCATGTTCACATCACATTAACAAGAATCCCCCATGTTTCACCAAAAAAAAAACTACACATACCTGAGAAAGGGACTAACATATACCCTCATGGTGAGAGGAGACAATACAAGAGTGTGGTAAGAATTTAACAGCATTATCCAGGAGTATTACAAGCATGCAATAGGCCAAAAACATGTACAACCGCCTTGAACATGCCAACACCAAGAGCCTTGGTGAGAAAGATTACACGCCACATACGAGTATCAGCCCAGAAAACTTGAACTTATCCAGCGGCAGTGCGCTCTCGCACACAGTGATGCTCAACGGTGATGTTTCTTGCGCGACAATTATGCATGTTATCAAACTCAATCTTTTCTGTTGTGCCCTAGCTGCGGTAGCGGAAAGTGATGCGACATTTGGGAACGCACAACTATTACAAAAAGTGGAAAAAGACGCACACACTTATAGCGGTACCTGTGCCAAGCACCACATACTTAGCCTCACTTGAGCTGTAGGAAACACATCCCTGCTTTCAAATCCTCCAAGAGATAAATGTCTCAGTAACAGTGCACTCATTCACTACCGGTGTAGCCATCTACTACCATGGAGAGATGTTCATGATAGCATAGCCCGAAATGCATTGTAGAAAGGGCACATTTGACGAAATGCAAGGCAGCCTCAAGATACCTCTCACTGGGCTACTGCAAGAACTGAGCAAGAAAATTGATCATGCAGGCCACATCCTTTTGAGTTGTGGTGGCAACAGTCTCCTCTGGTTGTGATGGATCATTTGACTTCAGCACACTCTGGCTTGTTGGTGTGTCATTGGAGTCGGTGCAGTGGGAACCTCAGCAAGTTGAGAGGTAAAGCGATCTCCAAGGTTGTGAACGTAAGACACCTGATGCACATACCAATGTCTCAAGCTCTACGCCCAGAAACATTTGAGTTGGGCCTAAGTGTTTCTTCGTGTGTGCCGACTGTAGGAGGATCTTGAATTTTTGGAGAGTAGCAAGACTAGGCAAGGCAATGAACTGGTTATTGATATACACAAGAATGGCCACAAAGGACTTTGATTGAGCACTCAGAAAGTGCACTGGGTCGACCATGCTGCAATGATAGCCACATATCTTGAGGGTGGACGATGTCTTCATGTTCCAAAATCGTGGTAACTACTTGAGACCATACAGTGCCATACGCAGCCACCATAACTTCTTCGTGCCATTGATGAAGCCTGGTGGTCGTATCATGTAGATCTCTTTGTCAAGAAGTTTATGTAGGAATGCATTCTTGACGTCCATCTGCTGCACTTCCCTGTCATGTTATGCTACAAGGCTCAGGATCACACAAGCGGTGGTGTGCCATCTGAATGGAGCGAAAATCTTATGGAAGTTGACTTTTAAAACCTGAGAGAACCCTTTTGCTGTCAAACGAGTCTTGTATTGGCCGCCTTTTCCGTTTGGCTTCACCTTGCATCAAAGGACCTAGCGGGCTAAGAAGGTCTTACACCGAGCTAGAACATATACCAGCTCATAGACATCATACCCTTTGAGGACACTCAAATCCTCTTGCATGGACCTTTTCCCAAAGGTCAGTATCTTCGGCCTCACAAGCCTGCCGAACAGTGGGCGGCTCATATGGAAGTGTAGAGAGAACATTTGCTGCAAAGTTGGCCGTCACATAGCCTGAGACACAGGTGTCTAGAGTGCTATGAAACTCATGTACAACAAGTGCATTTCCCACTGCGAATTTGGGATGGGCCGCACTGACAGAAAGTCTGAGTGCATCAAGAGGAGTGGGTCGAACAATGGAGCTTACGGTGGAGGAGGACGCAGTGGATTGTGTACAACGTTGGGAGGACTGAGAGGTCAACTGCTGCAAGAGAGAGAGAGAGAGAGAGAGAGAGAGAGAGAGAGAGAGAGAGAGAGAGAGAGAGAGAGAGAGAGAGAGAGAGAGAGAGAGAGAGAGAGAGATGTCTCCCTCCTTGTATGTCTAGCTTTGGGCTGAAAACATGAACAATGATCTATTGCTTACAATGTAGCACTGGGAAGTCGGTGTGTGTGTTGGGGTCAAAGACACAGGAGGGTGTGGCAAATCATGAGAAGAATGTGCTGAAGGAATGACAGTGTCGGCATAGGTGTCAACTCTTGGAGGGAGGTTTCAGAGGACACGGAGGCCGGTAACAACTCTGGGGAGAAGGAAGTTGGGACACTCGGAGTCATGGATAAATGAGGAGAATTTCTGTCTGTAGGGTCCACCAGTAGTGCCTGAGCAGAGAACGGAGTAACAGTGGAGGGAGCGGACGATGGGCCCCCAAGATGGAAGGCTGAGAGAGACACATCTCTCCCAAGATAAAGGAGTGAAGAAAGAGAAAAAGGGGGAGCGGCACGACAAAAACCATGCTGTAATACATCCTCAAAGAACAAGAAATCTCAAGACTTAATGACACGAGACCAGCCAGCATCCTAAAAGTGCCAGTATTGGACATCACAAAGACACCAAGAAAGGTAACTAGATGAGTGTGGATACTGAACTTTCTGTCGCCAAGATCCTAGGGAAGCTGGACGGTAACGATGTGGCCCCAAAGGCAAGCCTGGCATAAGTCTGCCCTGTGATCGAACCAGCATTGAAAGGGAGTGACATGGCAGGGAAGAGGACTGTGAGGAATACGGTTCTCGATCCACATCATCTAGGATGTTTTTAAATGTAGAAGAGACAAGGCAGGTCAGACTTTTCAAGATGAGTGCCAACACTGTCAACAAGAGTGCAATTCCAATTATCAAGGACCGTTGTTTTGCTGAGGTGTGTAATGAGCCAAGAGCTCCAGACACAGGTTACGGAAAGACCAAAAACAGTTTTTTTGCCCCAAGAATTTTCCATCCAGCTCAGAAAGAAACATGGAAAAGCGTTGACTGTAAGCAAGCTCAGCCTGCGACAGCTAGGACTCAATGACAGAGCAAACATTGCTCTTTTCCAGAGGGCAAAGACCCATCACATACGAGAGTAATAATACATCAGACAAAGAACATGATGGACACCTCCAAAGACATCATGAGCGAGGGGGTCCATGACGTCGGCATGCAGACATTTGAGAGGGTGGGAGGTGCAAGAGTCAAAGGTGGAGAAGTGAGAGCAATGCATTTGGCCTTGAGCTCAGTCAAGAAAATTAGCGGCTTAAGGGGCAAGGAAGGTGGAAGCATCCAGATCATTTGCGGATTGAGTTCAAAGTAAGCATTCAATTGTGATAATGTAGATGTGGAACTAGCAATGATGCAGTCGCTATGTGTGCGCCGGAGAAAGCAAGAGAGCAACGTGGACAAGAGCAATGGAAGCAAAAGGGGTTGCAAAAGAAGGAACACAAAGCAAGCGGTCATAGCGCATGCCACAAAGCAGAATGCGGCTGGTGGTATGATATGAGATAAAGGAAATGCCGGCTGGAGGATAATTCCATGTCCAGGTCATCACGAGGCGTAACTGAGAGCAAAATCAACTAAACAGCAGGCACGTACAGCATATCAGGGAGAAACAGCTCCTACCCAAGACTAAAGAAGTGAACAATGCCGAAATTCTAAAGGGGAAGAAGTTGGCTGGAGCCATTTCGCACAAAGCGCACGGAGCCAATAGGATCGAGTCAGAAGAATGACGCACGCAAGGACGTCATGTGGTGGGTGGCCTCGGCGTCAAGAATCCAAAAGCCACTCGACACACATACGAACGTTGGGACACGGCTCACAACGACAGTTTCGGGACGCAAAGAAAAGTTGTAGACAGTAGGCAGCAAGGCAACAAGGCTGATGAGAAAACTGCCCATCCTCAATCCATGGGGCATCAATAGGAAGAAAACCCTCAATCCCACCAGAGAATGAGCCACAAAGAGCCCCATGTGACTCACCTCCATGATATGTACGCACACTCACCTCCATGATCATGAAGGTGGCACTAGTGGACAAGGTCAGGTAGCACAGCATCCAACTGTCGATCGTCCTCAGGTTGATCGAGGATGATGACAACATCTAAGGATGGGCACCTTTTCGAGGAGCCAGAGGGGAACCATGCCGGCAAAGTGTAGGGTCTGGACGGAGGGCCATAGAAGTAGGACCACCATAAGCAGGAGGCCAACCCCAGGGATACGATGATGGGTACGAAGCAATAGTAGTACTCTAGGCTACTGCATTAGCAGAGACGGGTGCAGAACGACCAGGAGGGGCAGTGGAAGAAGAAGTGTTGGAGGCGCTACCACTGCCACCAGAGGCGCGCACCCAATGCACATGCATGGCGCAGGCTAGGCGTGCATTGTCAAGGGGTGCAGGGAGCTTTGGGACAGAATGCCCTACAACACCACAGTTTGAGCATATCAAAGTGTCGGGAGAGGAGGTAGAAGAGGAGACATGAAAATCCTTACCTTTCCCACACCCGCCTTGCCCATTACCAGACCCTCTACAGAGACCCCCACCATTGCCCTTCCCTCAGCCTTTGTCGTCCCCTTGGATGACCAAAGAGGAGGCATATGTGGCGGAAGAGAGAGTGGAGGATGTGGAGGACTACACCATTGAAGCAGATGCAGAACAGGAGGGAAGAGTTATGATAGTTACAGCAATAGCAACGCAATGAATGTGCTTGTTCCGAAGTGCGCTCCACCGGTCAATGAGATTCTGCGCTGTGAAATCTAAGAGGACCCCAATGCCTGGTGGTGACTTGTTAGGAAGGGCCTTGGCATCAACACACTTCATCTCATCTTCCTCGACATTGCGGAAGATGCCAAAACGCAATGAGGATGAGGCCATTGGGGATCAAGAGGACAACTGGCAGTTGTCAGGGTGTAACTCTGCCAAGGTTGCGCAACAGTTTGAGGTTGTGTGTCCAGTAGGCATTGGCAATCAGTGCACATGGATACCGTGTTAAGCTGGATGATGAGATCGCTTTGGGCCGTGTGGCCGACTATGGTTTCTCACACACCGGAATAAGTCAGAAGTCAGAGAAAGTGAATGGGTGCATACAATCCCTCGAGTGTTTGCTCCATGCTTGCGAACTGGAAAGAATATAGGTTTTGCTGATCACAACCTCTAAGCTCTTAAACGGCCAAAACTGGTCATACCAAACACCATCCATACACTTGGCTAAGACGCCAGAAACACGTTTGTTGGTTTGTGTGGCTTCCACCCGTCACGAGCGACGACCATGGTGATTACCCATATACCCCGCACTACTGGTGTGGAGCACCAGTACTTGAGAGCACGGCGACATGATACTTGATGCGGATGCAGCTGGCACCGGAGCACCAACGAGTGGTGGTTCCATGCACCACCAGCTGCCAGACAGCTGCCACGACATTCTGGTTGCTTGCCGGGGTCCTTTGCGGTTTTTCTACAGACGCTAGAGTTTCCTTGGTGGACTGGCTCTTGAGCCCGATGTGCATGTTTTGCATTGTCTGTCCACCGATTGATGCCAGATTTGTGTGTGTGACCAGTCTAGCGTCTGGTTGAAGATTTTGCATCGCTAGGTTCAGACGGTGATGCGTTGGGATACTTGTGCGGACGTTTATGGCCAAAACAGTGGATTTGGGCCGGTTTTAGGACAAACGGACATTGCGCGTGCGTTACTTGCCGTGAGCCGCGACAGGTATTTATGTTGTGTTCTTGTCAGTTGTCATCTCTCTCTGCAATTCAATTTGAGCTTCCTGACACTTTGTACGTATCCCTACCTAGACCCTTCTAGTTTCGTGCATGACTTGTGACTGTCATCACACACTGACTCAGCGCTGATGCTTAGTTAAGTGGCAAGTGGTTAGGAAGGTTGTTGGAAGTTTCTCATGGTATCAGAGCCCCAGGGTTTGAGTCCTGCTGTGGACGCCGAAGGCGGGTCCACTCCAAGTTGGGAGGAGTGTAGCGCGGGCTGGCCTCTCCTCATGGCTCGAACGGGTTCCTGGCCTGTTGGCGGTTGGACGGGATGGGTTGAGGGTCGGAGACCCTCAATCACCACGGTTTTGGCCCCATGGGCCAAGCTTCTTGTACCAATTTGTTACATTGGTATCAGAGCGGCGAGGCATCCCTCGCTGAGCTACGCAACAGAGACGCCGCAATGGCAGCAACAGTGAGAGTCACAACTAAAGCCACTGTCCTGGGAGGACCCACCAAGCCACGGGGCAGCCAAGGGTTTCTAAACCCTCTTCAGCAGCAGTTGAGGCAAGTGATGTTGAGAAGGGATCTGTGAAGGGTCCGAAAGGCTTCACTAAAGTCACACATACAAACCCCCGGACGTGAGAGAGTGCAACTGCTCCATTTGACCATTTTTTTTGGGTGTAAGAGCTTGTTAGAAAGCTCTTGCAAAACCCTATTTATCGCTTCCACTCCCGCCCCATTTCCTGTCCTGTAAGCTCTAGGAAATGAAACAATGCTCTCAGATATAGATTTTTTCCAGATTTGGACTGAGAATAAAACGGTGATGTTTTCACCTTTTTTGAAGATTTTTCTGCACGAAACCACCGCCATTGCATTCAGCATCCTTTGTCTCATAATCGCTCAAAACTTCGCTTTATTTGGACAACCTTCATGCTGACGTCATCATCGTAGGTGATGATGTCAACACCAACACTTTGCCAAATTCTTGGCTGAAACCTCATTTTTTACTAGTATTCCAAATTATCGAGAAACGCCAACGGTTTGTGATTCCAACAACATTGAAGTTTGGACCCATTTTGAGTAGCGCCGACGCCGCCGGTCCGCGACAAGGGCAAGGGGCTAGGAGACCCCTCATCGTCCTCCCTGTCGCAGCACATCTGAGAGAGTGTGCTTCGGTCGTCAATCTCCCCTTGTAGCTTTGTGCTAGCGAGAGTGAGTGCCCTGTGCACTCACCTACGCCTAGCTTTGGAGATGAGCACACTGGCGTGGCAGGGAGCACAGCCGTTGCCATGGTTGGCACCGACACTGCGTGCGTGGCAGGCGCCGAGTCCACACTGGCAATTGCAGCCGTGGCACATGCCTTGGGCGTCTAACGGCTTTGCCTGTTACTATTGTGGCGATAGGCACCATGGCTGGTGCCAGTGTCGCCAGCGCCCTGCCGGGTGGCGACCACCCTGGATACGGTTTCACCCTTCTTCTTCACCATACGACTCAGAGACGTTGTCAGCCGGTACCATGGCACCCCTCAGTGGAGCTATGGCGGTGTTGTACGCCAAGCTCCACGATCTAAAGCGCATGGTGCAACAGCTCACAAACCATGTGGTCTCTGAGCAGGTTGCTGCCACCATGTCATTGCAGACAACCCCATCTTCCTCCTTTCCATCTTGACCCCCGACTGTGTCGTCACCTGACGGTGCCACGTGTCCCGACCTCAGCTCCACATCCGACACCCTTCGCTCTATCTTGGAGTCAGTTGGAGTCATCCCGATCTCTAACCCCTCCACTTCTTTGTTAGTCCCTTTAGCTTTTGCTTGTCACGTTCTCACTCATGCACGCACTCGCCGAGCGAGACAGCAGATGGCACGACAGCCTAGACGTGCCCAGCTAGCAGTAACAGTGCTAACAATAGCAGTTCCAGCAGTGATAGAGATTACCATGGAGCTAAATCTCTCATCCCCAGTCGTAGAGTTGGTGTAGCACCCCTTCTCAGCTTCTACCGGTGTGTCGGTCAAGGGGGGGATGGAGTGTCTACCGACGACCACCGGAGAGGACAGGAGGGATGTGACAGAAGGTGGTGCACGACAGGGCATTCTGAGTGAGGACGAGTCATCCGAGGAGTGGTCCAACACAGAGTCGGAGGCGGACAAGTTGTCCGACGTAGAGTTGGAGGCAGACATAGCGATGGAGATGAGGATAGAGACTACAGCCAACGCTGTAACGACAATGACCGATGTGACAGGTGTGGAAGTAGAAGCGGACAAGGAAGTAGCAGCAGTGGCGATGACAGCAAATACCCTTGGAGAAAACATCCGGGTTGTGGGCGTGTCAAAAGCCACCGACGTCATGACAGTAGCAGCAGTACCAATCGTTGTTATAGACGGGACGACGGCAGTGGATGCCCTTGTTGGTGCAGACACCACGATGGTCGTCGCCCTTGCAGTAGCCAGTACGGCCTCCATAGGGGTAGAGGCTCCTTCATTGCAGGTACACATGCGGGAGGGGCACCGGGAGAGGAAGGAGACGTCGAGGTTGCCAGCACAGCCACTATGGCCGCTGCCAGTACCATAGTTGTCTACAGAGGTGCAGTCGTCACGGAGTACATAGCTCGAGTAGTAGCTGATGTAGTGGCACGTGCGGACAGGAACAAGTAGGATCTTACACTTGAGATGCGTACAAAAAGCACATGTTGGAGTGCCGCAGATGCCACGAGTCATCGGGTAGCGGCAGTAGACGTCGAGGATGTGTACACATGCCTCGAGGCTGCTGAGTGGATGTTGCATGGTATAGTGTGGAGGCGGTTGGACTTGCGCCGACGGTTGGAGGAAGCGATATCAGTGGATGCCACATAAGCGGCGGCCCATGCAAGAGGATTCGTTACCTTGGTCAACACTGGTGACAGCCGAGAGGCACATGTGTCCGTGGAATCTGATGAGCCTACAGCAGTCACCCTTATAGATGCACCTACCATGGAGGATACAGAGCGAGCTGCGTACCTCCGGCTCATGGCTGCCCTGACTGGCATCACTAACACCATGGCGGTTCTAGCGGACGACACATCTACACTCATCCAATCTATAGTTCTCGTACCCGAGCGCCTGCGCTCCGCGGTTGACGAGCAGGAGGCGGTCGTGGCTTGAGCGGAGGCGCATGTGCAGGGTCTCATGGCCAACCTCCGGGAGGCCAGCAACCGTTGTTACACTACAGATGTCCCAGTACAACGGGTTGCCAAGGAGTGCGTAGATGATGTGCCCGCACGTCTCCAGGCAGCTGAGTGGTCTCCACAGGATGCACATCGGTGACGGGCAAATGTTCAGCAGTAGATGGAGAATTGGCTGAGCACCAAGGGTTCGGAGGAGCCCAAGGAAGCACGGGCTCCCAATGATGGTGATGATGCCACAGAGGCAGATCCACCGACGGATGCTAACGCCCGGCCACAAGTCGACGGCCGAGTGACAGGTGGGTCAGCAGCAGCCGGTGCCTCCACAGCAGCACCTCCTACAGATGCAAACAATATAGATGTCGACAAGTTGTCTCGTGTCGACGCCCTGCCAGCAGCAGGCGACCTGACGACAGATGATCTCACGGCTGTCATGAGCGACGAGGCGGCGAGGCTGCAGGAGGCCGTGGCTTGTGCCGACGTGCACGCGATCGAGGTCCACCGTCAGGTTCGTTCCGCGACTGACCGTCTGCATGCAGATGCAGATGCAGCCGGCCGCTCGGCAGCCGCAACAGAGCTCGACAAGGTGTACACGCGTCTCGATGCCACGGAATCCGCGTGGCAATATGTGGCTCTACAACAAGCATGCATACAGCAGGTGATGTAGTTGGAAGAGGCCCTCAGCGTTGCACCAGTCAGAGCAGCAGGTGATGACAGTAGTGACGACTACGACAGCGATGACGACGACGACGACGACAGTGTCGACGACGCTGTAGGGTGAGGCTACATGCGCATGTGTCCTATCAACATTGTTCTCACCCTTGCTGTTGCGATGCACGTGTGTGTGGCCATAGAGGAGCTGTGCTCCCTTCTCAGGGGGGGATGTTGTGCACAGCTGTAAGCTTTGCTTGTGTTGTCGGAATCTGCCATATAAGGGGAGAGTTGGCGTGTGTGCTTTCGCCCGACGCCTCCTTGTACACAACACATAGAGACACTACTTCTCTATGGTGATGGTCGGGACCCGCATACCTCGTGGGTTCCTGCCGGTATGACGAGGAGACCTCGTACCTTGAGACTATAATGTACTTGTTTTGCAGGTGTGTGTGTGTGTGTGTGTGTGTGTGTGTGTGTGTGTGTGTGTATATGTGAGCGTGTGTGTGTGTGTGTATGTGTGTGTGTGTGTGTGTGTGTATGTGTGTGTGTGTGTGTGTGTGTGTGTGTGTGTGTGTGTGTGTATATGTGAGCGTGTGTGTGTGTGTGTATGTGTGTGTGTGTGTGTGTGTGTATGTGTGTGTGTGTGTGATGCTAAAGGTGTAGCACTGTCGGGCTCTACAACCCAGGGGGAGTGTTGGTGTGTGGGCTTTGACCTAGCACCATTATTAGGTCAGCATGGTTACTTTGGGTGTGGCACGATGCTCTGGTCGAGGTTATGCTAGTCGAGACCTGCGCACCTGGTGAGTTTTACCACTGTGATGTGGAGACTTGTTGCCTCCATGTGATATGTATGCTCCATGAATGCGACCACGTGTGGTCGAGACCCGGAGACCCAGAGACATGTTCCGGGGTCATGAAGAGATCTTGTTGCTATGTACCCCTTGCATGGTGTCTGGAACATGGGTATGTGATTGAATTCTTGCACGGTCGAGACCCGGGCATTTGGTGAGCTACATCACTGTCACGAGGAGACCTTGTATTGTGGTTGGTGTTTACGAAAGACAGTTTGTGGCTTCCATCCGTCACGAGCGACGACCATGGAGATTACTTGTATACCCCGTACTAGTGGTGTGGAGCAGCAGTACTGGAGAGCACTGCGACATGACCCTTGATGCGGACGCAACTGGCACCGGAGCACCGACGAGTGGTAGCTCCATGCACCAGCAGCTGCCAGACAGCTGCCACGACATCCAGGGTGCTTGTCGGGGTCCTTTGCGGTTTTTCTACAGACACTAGAGTTTCCTCGATGGTTTGGCTCTCGAGCCCGATTTGCATGTTTTGCATTGTCTGTCCACCGACCGATGCTGGACTTGTGCGTGTGACCAATCCTTGTGTCCGGCACAAGATTCTGCATCTCTATGTTCAGACGGTGATGCGTTTGGATACCTGTGTGCACCTTTATGGCCAAAACAGTGGTTTTGGGCCGGTTTTAGGATAAACTGACACTACGTGTGCATCACTTGGTGTGAGCCGCGGCAGGTATTCATCTTGTGTTCTTGTTAGTTGTCATCTCTTTCTGTAATTATATTCAATTTGAGCTTCCTAATATTCTGAATGCATCCCTACTCAGACCCTTGCAGTTTCATGCATGACTACCATCACACACTGAGTCAACATTGACGCTTACTTAAGTGGCAAGCGATTAGGAAGGTTCGAGAACATTATCCATCTTGTGTCCAACAGTGCTGCATTTGAGAGCTTCACTTTGGATTGGTCAGCTGCAATGATGATGTGTGCGACCAGAGTACAGGTTATGTGCATGTCTACACCCCACCAACTGTTGTTGTGTGTGTCGTACACAGCTTACAGTGACCCCTCGGCTCATGTCCATTCACGTGCAGATCCCTGAGACTGGCGACGGTGGTAGAAGGCTGGCGGCTGGCGGCGACGCACGCCCAGAAGACTTCCGTATTTTCTAGCTTCGTGCTGTGTCACAGAACGTAGGCGTGCAGCCTATCAGGACATAGATCTCGTCAACGCGACCATTCTGGTTCAAACGGCTCGTCGTTCTGACGTGTCTGCAGGGAATTATGGCCAAAACTGTGTTTTTGCCACTGTTTTGTCCTGCTAGAAAATAGCGCCCTTGTGCGCCGTGTGTGTGTGTGCACTAGGACCGTGACACTATTTATGTTGCCCAGACCTCAGTTGCCATTCCTCTCTGCACATTTCAACATTTGCAGCTTATGACACTTGTGTTTGTGTCCCTAGCCCACCCCTTGCTGTTCTCACCTCCACATGTGTGTGCTAGTGAGTTAGCTGGCCGGCTTGTACTGCTACGCCAGCAACAGCAGTGCTAGGTAGCTGTCTTTCATTGTATCAGAGCCGCGAGCCAGTGCTTGCATAGCTGTGTAGCAGAGACACAGCAGCCGCAGAATCCATGAGCAACAGCAGCCGTTGCCTTGATTAGCAGCAGCAGTAGTGCCCACGGTCTCGGCGGGAGGTCCTGGGAGGGCCCAACACCACTCCAACCATTTTATAATAAGTCCGTGGTCGTTCCGCGGTCGTTCCGCAGTCATTCCGCGCACAATCCGCGGTGCTCTGCGGTGACAAAGCCTCCGCGGCGGACGCAGCTGCGCGGTCGCGTCGGAACGCGCGTCTGGTGTCGCGGGGGCACTCGGCATTCCGAATTCATCACCTTGCCACTACAGATCCGCGTTGTTCCGCGGATCCGCGCAGTTCCGCCGCAACACCTCCACGGCCGTTCCAGAACAACGGCGCTGCTCGCCGCTGCTCCGCGGTCGCAAGTCTGCGGCACACCCTTCCGCCCCCAGAACGTGATCGCTCCACGGCGGGTGCAGAACGTGCTGACCGCGGAGCCCCAGTAGCTCACGGCATCCCGTCGTGTTCTACAGCGGCGTGACCGCGGTGGCCGTGTGCAACACCTTGACCGCATTCCGCGCCACCGCGATTGCGACCTGCCCGCGTAATCGGCGTAACTTGCGGTGAGCCGCGGTAATCCATGGTAATCCGCGGTTATCTGCGGTAATCCGCGGTAATCCGTGGTAACCTTCCGCGGTGAGGTCTACCACGGAAGGGATCCGCGGAGAGCGGTTCACGGAGGAGTTCGGCGGAGGGAAGGTTCTGCAGAGGGGAGGTTCCGCGGAGACGTTCTGCGGAGGAGTTCCGCGGAAGGGAAAGACAGGGAGGGAACCAGTCGCCATGCCGAAGCTAACCTCCTCCTGCACAGCTACCGACGCATCTGTCGAGGGCAGCACTGTCAGCGGTCAACGTCAGCCACCGCCATCATCACCACAGTGGCAGCAGCAGCAACAGCAGCAGCAGCAGCAGCAGCAGCAGCAGCAGTAGCAGCAGCCACTACAGCAGCAGCAGCCACTGCAGCAGCAACAGCAGCAGCGACAGTAGCAGCCGCCGCCACAACAGCAGCAGCCGCCGCTACAGCAGCAGCAGCAGCGACCGCCGAGCCCAACAGCGTTGGCACGCCAAGTACGTGCACTGGCTAACTTACAGGCGGAGAGCCGCGACACGTTGACGAAGCAGGTTGCTGAGCTACAATACCTGATCAGGGGCTTACTGCCCCTGCAGAAGCAGTTCCAGCAGCAGCAGCAGCAGCACCCGTCCTCAGACCCAAGCAAAAACCATCTCGCTCACGACGGCAACGCAGACGAGGTTGCGGAGACCCTCTCTGACTCTGGCGAGGAGGATGCGGAGGAGATGCTGCGTGCACGCCTCATCCACCTGGAGGCACGCCGCAGAGCACGCGAGGCTAATGCCACCCTCCAGGGTACAAGCTCCAACGCCGACGCCGGCTTGAGCTCATCTCGTCGCCCTCTCAGCTTTGAGGAACTGGCTTTGATGGCCCGCCTGGGCAAGGGGGTTGCCTCCTCCATGCCCGGTCCCGCAGTGACTCCGCCAGTCGCTCTGCCGACGGTCAAGCCACCCAAGTGGTTTGAGTCAGACCCGCCCGTTTTCCGAGCTGGGAATGACTACGAATCTTGGGAGCCACTCTTTTGTATGTGGGCTATGAGCGAGGGAGTCATCACCTACTACCTCACCCCCTACCAGGCGTTTGATCCCGCCCAGATGCAGATGGCGGTCCGAGCCGCCTCCGGTCTGATGAAGTCGGCCCCAGACTTCACCAAGGACTTCAGTCGATTCCTTGGCGATCCGCTGACCGGCTCAGGAGCTAACCCTCGTGAGCTGTGGGCACTGGCAGTCACCCTTTTTTAGGGTGCCACCCTGGCCCTGACGTCCCAGCGCCTCGCCGACTTCAACTCCCTCTGCCAGGCTGCTCAAGAGTCTGCACCTGACTACTGGCGTCGGACGATCCAGCTCTACGAGGAGCTGGGAGACGATGCCCCCGCACAGTACTCCGCACTTCTGATCATCATCTGCGGCATACATCCCGACTACGCGTGCGTTTTCAGCAACTTCGACCAGACTCTGCTTCGTGACATGGCGAGTGACGGGACCCTGCTGCGCTGGGCCACCATTCACTTTCTAGAGGTTGCCAGCATGGACGCCGCGAACCGCGCTTGCCACAGCACAGCTTCCGCTGCAGTTGTTGCCGCATCCCCTCCCCTGCTGTCTACAGCTACAGCAGCCCCAACTCAGGGAAAGAAGGGTCGCAAATCATCATGTGGTGGGTCCAGCGGCGGGACCAGCAGTGGCACCAGCACCAGCAGTGTCAGCCGCAGCAGCAGCAGCAGCAGCGGTGGCGGCAGCAACAGTAGTAGTGGCAGCAGCGGATCCGGAGGCACAACGGGCCGCCGGCTCGTGTGCTTCAACTGCGGAGGTGACCACCGCTATCCCGACTGCACTCGTTTGACAGGCCGCCCGTTGGACTGGGCCAAGGTCACCCGTGGACTACAGCAGGCGCACGAGGCGCGCATGCGCCAGACGTCAGGGGCAACCGCTCGCTCGGCCGCCACTATCGCAGCTGTCCCAGAGGAGTCCGACGCCGCAGCAGGCTCCCCCGCGGATCCCCGCGACCTGGCACTTGCGGAACGTGACAGGACGATCGCCGAGCTGCACCAGCTTCTCGCCTTGCGCTCATCTCAGGGAGGTGCAAGTGAGTTGACTGAGTCGAGGAGTCCTACTGCCTGTGAACTGTCCGTGTCGTTGCGTGGTGATGCCTGTGGTGGTCCCCACGCCCAGCCGTGTGCACGTGATGGACCCGATGATGTGTCTTGGCTGTACGACTCTCACGTCCGCTCTGCTGGTCGCCTTGTCGTGCCCGTCGCTGAGCGTCCTACCGTCGTACCTTGTTCCGTCACCGAGTGCCACGTTGCCCCTTGTACGCGTGTCACCGATGCCACCTGGGTCGTTGACTCTGGCGCCACCCACTACATGACATGTGGCCGTGACGCCTTTGTCGTCTTGCACCCTGTTGGCACTGTTCGCTCTGTTCGCACTATAGCTGGCCATGAGGTCCCTGTCCAGGGTGTTGGGGTTGTGCAGTTCACCGGGCCCGCTGGTCCCGTATACATCTCCGACGTCCTCTTTGTCTCTGATCTGGAACTCAGCCTGCTGTCTGTCCGTGCTTGCACCAAGATGGGCCTGGGTGTCACGCACACAGTTGCCGATGCTCGCATCTTTGTGCGTGACACCGAGGAGACCGTCCTTAGTGCGACGGTCGTCAATTATCTATATCACATCTCTGGCTCCAATGCGAGTGCACCCCCTTTGCCTCCGTCTCCCACTGCCCGTGTTTTTGTCGCCGGTGCTCTGTCCCCCGAGCATCACCGTCTCCTGCATCGACGTCTCTGTCATGTGCACCTGGGGGCAGTCGACAGACTGGTCCGCACTCAGCCCGCTCTCGGTCTTGATGCGGCGTCCTTCGAGGCACCGCCCACGACCGACTGCCTGGCCTGTGCTGAAGGCAAAATGCACCGGTCCACCTATCTTGCGTCTGTCTCCAGGGCCCGTCGGCCCTTGGAGCTCGTCCACTTCAACCTCATGGGTCCGCTCGTTGTCGAGTTTCAGGAGGACCGTGGTCACTACGTCCTGACGTTGACTGATGACTTCACGCGCATGCGTTGGGTCTACAGTCTGCAACACAAGAGCGATGCCGTTGTTGTCGTCCGCATTTGGCTGGTCATGGCCGAACGCCAGTCTCCCCACCGCCTTCAGACCTTTCGCTTGGATCGCGGCGGCGAGTACCTCGGTGATATGGCCCGCTCGTTCACCGAGCTTGGCTATTCCACAACCTCTCCGCCCCTGCCACCCCCCAGCAGAACTGTGTCTCCGAGCGCTGGAACCACACCATGAAGGATGCAGTCCGCGCCATGCGCGCGGACAGCGCCATGCCTGAGGCCTTTGCCTTCGAGGGCATGGCGTACATGACCTAGGTCTGGAACCGCATTCCCCACGGCCCCCTCCCACGTCACCGCACGTCCTACGAGCTGTGGTACGGGCGTCGCGCGGACCTCCGCCTGGCTCGTGTCTGGGGCGCCCTTGCCTGTGTCTGGTTCACACCAAAGCAGCAGGGGAGCAAGCTCTCCCCACGTGGTCGCATCTGCGCCTTCGTTGGTGTCGCCCCACGGTCGAAGGCCTGGCGGTTCTGGGACCATGAGCGCCGCCGCATCGTGGAGTCCCGTGACGCTCTCTTCTTCGAGCATCTCACCTTCCGCGACCTTGCTCGCATCCACGCTCTGCGTGCTGCTCATGCCCCTGGGTGTTCAGGACCCCGTAGTGTGGAGAAGGCTCCTGGCACGGTTGGCCCAGTGCTACCGTCCGGTGCGTTCACTCTGTCGCCGGCACCCCCGAGGCTGTCCCCAACGGTTGTGCCCACCGGCACCCCCAGCCCCGTCCCGTCTGTGGCTCGCTCCTCTGCCCTCGACTCTCCGCTCTTGCCCGTGTCTGAGTCTGCATCCGAGACTGCCTCCACGTCTGAGGCTCTTTCTGAGCCTGCGCCTGCTTCCGCGTCTGAGGCTCAGACTGACCCCGCTTCCGCATCCGTGCCTGGCTCTGAGCCGTCCGCGTCTGAGGCTCAGACTGACCCTCCGGCCGCATACACGCCTGCGTCTGCCATGGGCCCGCTCCCAGCCGTTGAGACCACGCCAGCCTCGGGTGGCGCACCTGCCGTGCAATCCACACCGGCGTGTGAGTCAGCAACGCCCACTGCTCCTGTCCCGTCGAACCCCTACACACGGGCACCCGGCGGACGTCTCCGCCCTCGTCCCACGCACAGTGTCGTCAGCGGTGACCCGGGCACGAAGGCCCTTAGCCTGAGTGCTCACGGTCTTGCTGAAGTTCACCCTGGCTGTGCCACTAGTATGGCAATACTTACTCATGAGCGTGGTCTTGCACGTGACGCCGCTGAGTCCATGGTGACGGTCGACCCCCCCTCTGCGGCGTATGCCCTGGCTACACTCAGTGCGCCAGTGCTGTCTCCCGATCCCACCAGCCTACTAGAGGCCTTGTCAGCCCCAGACGCTGAGCAGTGGCGCGCTGCTTGCCAGGTTGAGCTCGATGCCATCCGAGAGCATGGCGTGTTTGAGCTGGTGGACTTGCCGAAGAACCGCAAGGCTATCAAGGCCAAGTGGGTTCTCCGCAAGAAGCTAAAACCAGACGACACTGTGGAACGCTACAAAGCGCGCCTTACAGCAAAAGGCTTCTCTCAGGTCCCAGGCGTGGACTACACCGAGACCTTTGCTCCTGTTGGTTGAATGACGACCACGCTCACTCTGCTGAGCCAGGTGGAACAGCACGACTGGGAACTCCATCAGATGGATGTCAACAATGCGTTCCTGAATGGGGACCTTGAGGAGGAGATCTATATGGTCCAGCCTCCCGGCTTCGAGGATGGTACCGGTCGTGTGTACCGGCTGCGGAAGGCCTTGTACGGCCTGAAACAGTCACCTTCTTGCTGGAATCAGGAGATCACCAGCACGCTGAGACGAGCTGGGTACGTTCAGAGCGATGCTGAGCTATCTTTGTTTCTCGCACAGTCCCCAGCACCGCTCGCTGCCATCCTTGTCTACGTGGACGATCTTCTGATCGCCTCCCTCGACCTGGGAGCAGTGAATGCTGCCAAGGCCGTTCTCACCTCGGCCTACAAGATGAAAGACCTTGGTGAGGCTTCTATCTTTTTGGGGATGGAGATCGTGCGCGAACGTGTCCGCTGCACACTCCGTGTCCATGAGGGACGCTACGCAGAGACTGTGGGGGAGCGCTTTGTCGACCTCCTTGCAACTATTCGCACGTCCTCCACACCCATGACCCCTGAGGGGCAGACCGCCCTGAAGGTGAATGACCCAGCTGACCTGGGGGAGCCAGTCCATGTGACCCTGTACCTGCGAGTCATCGGCTCGCTCATGTACTTGGCCACTACGACGCAGCCCGACATTGCCTTTACTGTTAACTTGCTCGCCCAGTTCTCACAGGCTCCACGCCAGCGAACACTGGAGGCTGCAGTCCGGTGTGTGCGCTACATCCTGTCCACCACACGCTTCGGTCTGTGCTTTCGCGAGCAGGTGTCAGCTGTGTTTGATGGGTACACAGACAGTGACTGGGCGTGGAGTCCAGACGTCAAGAGCCGCACCGGCTACATCTTTCTCATTGGAGGAACTGCAGTGTCTTGGCAAAGTGGGAAGCAGGGCTGCATCGCACGCAGCACTGCTGAGGCAGAGTATGTTGCCCTAGGCGCAGGTGCAACGGAGTGTGTCTGGCTCGTCCGCCTGTTGCGCGAACTGCGTCAGTCCGTCCCCCCCAGAAGACTTCCGTATTTTCTAGCTTCGTGCTGTGTCACAACATGTAGGTGTGCAGCTATCAAGACGTAGATCTCGTCAGTGCGACCGTTCTGGTTCAAACGGCTCGTCGTTCTGACGTGTCTGCGGGGAATTACGGCCAAAACTGTGTTTTTGCCACTGTTTTGTCCTGCTAGAGAATAGCGCCCTTGTGCGCCGTGTGTGTGTGTGCACTAGGACCGTGACACTATTTAGGTTGCCCAGACCTCAGTTGCCATTCCTCTCTGCACATTTCAACGTTTGCAGCTTATGACACTTGTGTTTGTGACCCTAGCCCACCCCTTGCTGTTTGTTGAAGTTCGTTGGCCACTCATAACTCTATGCCCTCTTGCCTTCCAAATTCTCCACACACTCACGTACAGATTAAATGACCATGGTACTACCTGGGGAGATGGCTGACACGATCATCCTGACTGTAGCCACCAACACCCTCAAGCTGTTGCTGGACCGAGGGGCGCTGTCTGGCGCCAATATCACCATGGCATGAATCTACATAATTCTCTATGACTCTCTGTGTGATGCGGTAGATGCTAGGGCCGTACTTTCTCATTGCCGTGCCCTGCATCATTTTATCTTGCCCTGCCTATGATGGGGGAGCTGCATATTGCCCGGGTGCTGATCCTTAGGGGGCCACCATGCCGGTCCTGACCGTGCGTTGGTGAGTAGCCGCCCTCGGTTAATCCGAGAGGTCGGGCTCGACCCCCGGGTGGCGGCACTTGCCCACTCGAGCTCGACGCTAGTGGTGAGCAAGTGCTCACCGGTACTTCTCACTCTCGCTCTCTCTTGTCAATCTTGTCTTGGTTGGGTGCAAACTCTAAGCAAAGTTATCGCATCCATGGCGTGTACCGTGCATCGTGTGTTGTTGCTCTCGCCTGTCCCACCACACGTGGTCTAACCAAGCAACTTCCTAGCAACTACTGGTATCAGAGCAGTGAGGATCCTACCACACCGCTCGTCGATCCTGGTCCTTGGTCTCTCATGGCCCATTCATTTCAGTAGCGGATGTTCTTCGTCGCCGGCCGTCTCTTCGGCCTAGAGCAGCAGCACAGTTAGACGATGCTGCCCTCACTCATTGACAGCCTACTGCAGCCGTTCTCGCTGCCCCTCTTGGCTGCTCTCGACTCTTCGAGATCATCGGGTGCTGTTACGCCCGCCAGCCCGTTCGTCGCGGCCTCCGCTGCCCTGAGCTGCTTGCCAGCTCCCGGTCCCTGACCTTCTCTTGCAGCTGCTCTTAGCCGCACCCCGTTCTCAGTAGTCCCTCTCGGCTGCACGCGGTGGCCCTCGGGCTCCCCATCACCCTCAGGTGCCCCTCTCACCGCTCTTGGGCTCTTCGCGACTCTCCGCCGCCCTCAACTGCTTTTCGGTTCTACCCACCCTCAGTTGTTTTCTGGGCTGCTCTTCCAGCCACCTCCTCTCTCCCGTTGTTGCCCGCAACTTCATTCGGCTTTCCGAGACAGCACTTCCGCATCTCCAAGCTCTGCGGGCAACCTCGAGCACTCTCACTGCTCTCTGTGCATCACCGTGCATCTCAACGCACCACCGTGCCTCTGCACATTCCTGTCATCTCCACTGTCGCCATCCTGGATTCACCGCCGCTCGTCGGACCCCCCGACGAGGAGCTTGACTCCCCTCGGACTGCTGCACGTCACGCTCATGACGAGTGGGAGAACCCAAGGGACCACGACCCCCCGTCACCACCAGACTATGACACACCCCTCTGGTTTCGCATGCTTGACTCAGACCACTGGCGAGGTGATTTAGAGAGGGAAGCTGCTGAGCACGAGGAGGAGATCAACCGGCAGGTTTATACAGCTGACGATCTGCCGCCGTCCCCTCCTCGTCGTCAAGCAATGCACCCTGCAGCCGGCACCCCACTTTTCACATCCGCATCTACTGCCAACACCACTGCCGGTCCATCTCCCGCCACCGCTGCTTCTGCTGAGACATCACCAATCCCAGGGGTCCCTGGCGTCATCCCTGCGGGAGATGGTGCATATGGACTCCATCGGCTTGGCTGGAGCCGTGCTTGACGCAGCAGCAGGGGCGGCTGCAACCTTCGCTGCCACTGCTCGTGCTTGCAGGGCGCCCACTCAAATGGCAGTCGGGCGTGCAGCAGATGCATACGCCCGCGCTGCAGCCTCTCTCACACTGCTAGCAGCAGCAGCAGCAAACATTGCCACTCAGGTCACTGCAGTAGCAGCTTCTGTCGCAACTGCAGCCTCATCTGCAGCTGACGCTACTGCAGCAGCCGTTGGCTCCATCCGTGCTTCTACCGCATCTGTCGTTTTGACCCCCACAGGTGCTCCACGGGAGCTCACCCCACACGTCACCACAGGGGTTCTCGTTGCTTCAGCGTCTGCAGCAGTGGCCGGAGCTACGGTCACTGGCCTTCTGTGCCTTACCGTGGCGGTCGCAGGGTGGGTGGCAGTGCTTTTCTCCTCAGCAGCAGTCGTGGTGGCTCCCCTCTTCGCTCTACTACCACGCCACCAGACTGGTGAGATTCTCTCTCACCCTGACTCCTCTCTCATCTCACCTCCTCTCCTCTCTTGTCAAATTTCTCTCCCTCTTCCTGACGCCCTAGCTCTCCCACCATGCCAGGACAGGAAGACAAGCTAGAGGCCCTCCAGGCCGCTCTCAGTGAGGCCCAAGCTGAGCGCCGCAAGGCGCAAGATGAACTTGATCGTGAACGTGACGCGCAGCAGGAACTAGCCGCCTCAGTAGTTGCCCTAGTGTTCGAGCGTCTCCGCTCTATCCCAGTCTTTGCTGCATCCATTCCTGCTGACAAGTCAGGGTCTACAAGTTCATCAGCCCCACCAGGTGGTGGGGCAGCCAACTCCTCCTCTTCCTCTCCCTCCACTGTAGCAGTTTCTGCTGGTGCTGCCCCACCAGCACGCCAAAAGGATTTTGAAACGCCACCGCCTCACTTCACCTGGAAGCTCACCTTCACCTCTTGGGAGACACGCTTCAGCGCGTGGGCTCAGGGTGAACTGCTGTGGGAGTACTACTCGCCTGCGAATCCGCCGTTTGTCCCCCAGCCAGCGGAGGCGGCCCGTGTTGTACGAGCACTCATCAACGCCGGTCCCGAGAACCTCCTGGATGACATCGGTACGTACAATGCCAATCCCATCAGAGGCACCACTGCTGACCCGGTGGGAGCTTATGCACTCATTCGTCGTCGAAAGACCATCAGTGGACACGCTACTCAGAGTGCTCTCACCGTGCAGTTCAACACCCTGCAGATGCGCGCGGATGAGACTGCAGATGAGTATTGGGCACGCAGTTTGCGACTGCTGAGGGACCTTGGGAAAGCTGCCCCAGGTCCACTCTCTGCCTGTCTTTCTATTGTCGCTGGCCTCATTCCTGAACTGTCTGATCTCTACCTTCATGTCTCCCAGGCCGAGCTAGAGCGTCTTGCCTCTTCACCTGTCCCAGCCGATGCCCCACCGGGCATAGGCCCATCGTTTGACTTCACTGCTGCACGTCTCACTGACTGGTGGAACTCGCTTCAAAACAAACGCATGCATCGCGCCGCCATTGCAGCAGTCACTACATCCTCACCCCCTTCCTCCACTGCAGCTTCTTCTGCTGCCTCCTCCTCTCAGGCTTCTGTGCACTCCACTCAGGGTGCCTCTCGCAACGGGGGTGGTAACTCTGGCTCCGACCGCGGCGGCGGTCGTGGAGGCCGAGGGCGTGGGGGTGGACGGGGGGGCAAGCACTCTACCTCNCTTCAAAACAAACGCATGCATCGCGCCGCCATTGCAGCAGTCACTACATCCTCACCCCCTTCCTCCACTGCAGCTTCTTCTGCTGCCTCCTCCTCTCAGGCTTCTGTGCACTCCACTCAGGGTGCCTCTCGCAACGGGGGTGGTAACTCTGGCTCCGACCGCGGCGGCGGTCGTGGAGGCCGAGGGCGTGGGGGTGGACGGGGGGGCAAGCACTCTACCTCCCCTGCTGCCGATGTTACCGGTTGGAACTGTGGTGCTACTGGGCACTCTGCGCCCAAGTGTCATGCCCCACGTGACGATGTGGGCCTTGCATCCTCCATGCGTGCCCACTGGGCATGCACCGGCGTCACATCCTCCTCCGCTGCTGCCGTAGTGACTGTCTTATCCTCTTCCTCATCTCCATCTGCCTCGGCCCTCACTACCACACTTGCTCCTCTTCAACAACCACCGGCCGCATCCAGTCCCTTGGGCTGGGTGCCACCACCATCTGGGCCCTACTACGGGCCCCCGTCCTCCCACTACTCTGTCCCTCACTGGACTCGTGATGACAGCCACTACTCTGACCGCTCCTCCGATCGCTCCTCTGAGTGCTCCTCTGATCGCCGCGATGAGGAGCGCACCCTTGAGCGCCGCCTGGCCGAGCTGCTTCATCTTCGCACTCAGGGAGGTGAGAGTGTGGGTGGCCAACCCCTGCCTTGTCCTGTGCTTCTGATGTTATCCTCCGTGGCTCTCCCTCTGGTGGTGTGCAAGGGGAAATGCCTGATGATCGTGCTTGGATTGAAGAGTGGCAATCTCACACGTACCCCTCACGCCTCGGTCATACACCTTCCTCCCTTCGTGGCACTGTTGCTGTCTGTCTGGTGTTACCCTCCACTCGTGCATCATCTGG
>SZWC01013843.1:6634-34134 GCA_023375785.1 Penium margaritaceum
GACACATACCTGCAAAGGAAGAAGGTGTAAAAACCTTTGTGAGCTTTTTTGGTTTCGCGGCTTCTCTGCCGGAGGTGGTTAGCTCAGTAGCTAACAATATGTGCATGCATGCCATACATACCTGCATACATTCCATGCATACCTGCATGCATGCTATACATACCTGTAAGCATGCCATAGATTCCACATGCATTCCATACATACGCGCATGCATGCCATACATACCTGCATGCATGCCATACATTCTTACATGCACGCAATAGACACTTGCATGCATGCCATACATACCTACGTGCATGCCATACGTACGTGCACGCATGCCACGTGTACCTGCATGCATGCCATACAAACCTGCATACATGTCATACATACCTCCATGCATACCATATGTACCTACATGCATGCCATACATACCTGTATACATGCTATAGTACATGCATGGATGCCATGCATATGTGTATGCATGTCATACATACCTGCATGCATGGCATGCATAACTGCATACATGCCATACCTATCTGCATGCATTCCATACATACATGTATGTATGCTGTACATACTGGCATGCATGCCATACATAGCGGCATGCATGCCATACATACGTGCATGCATGTTATACATACATGCATGCTTGTCATATTTTCTTGCATGCATGCCATACATACTTGCATGCATGCCATACATACTTACATGCATGCTATAGATATGTGCATGCATGCCATACATACCTATGTGCATGCCCTACGTACCTGCATGCATGCCATTCCGACCTGCATGTATGCAATACATACCTGCATGCATGCCATACATACCTGCATGCATGTTATACATACCTGTAAGCATGCCATACATACGTGCATGCATACCCTACATACCTACATGCATGCCACACATACTTGCATGCATGCAATACATACGTGCATGCATACCATACATACCTTCATGTATATCATACATACCTGCATGCATCCCATACATACCTGCATGTATGCCATACGTACCTGCGAGCATGCTATATATACCTGCATGTATGCCATGCATACGTGCATGCATGCCAGACATACGTGAATGCATTCCATACATACTTGCATGCATGCCATACGTACTTGCATGCCTGCCAAACAAACCTACATGCAATCCATACATACCTATATGCATGCCATACATACCTACATGCATACTATACATACTTGCATGCATGCCATACATACCGACATGCATGCCATATATACCTGCATTCATGCCATAAATACCTGCATGCATTCCATACATACTTGCATGCATGCCATACATAGCAGCAAGCATGCCTTACATACCTACATGAATGTTATACATACTTGCATGCATGCCATACAACTAGCATGCATGCCATACATACTTGCATACATGCCATACATACGTTCATGCATGCCATACATATCCACGTGTATGCCATACGTACTAGCATGCATGCCATACGTACGTGCATGCATACCATATGTACGTACCTGCATGCATGCCATACATACCTGTATGAATGCCATACATACATGTATGCATGCCATACATACCTGCATGCATGCCATACCCACCTTTATGCATGCCATACATACCTGCATGCATGCCATACATACCTAAATGCATGTCATGCATACCTGCATGCATGCCAGACATACCTGCATGCATGCCACACATACATGCGTACATGCTATACATAACTCCATCCATGCCATACATACTTGCATGCATGTCATACATACCTGCATGCATGCCATACATACCTACATGCATGTCATACATACCTGCATGCATGCATGCAATACAGACCTGCATGCATGCCATACATACCTGCATGCATGCTATACATACCTGCATGCATGCCATATATACCTGCATGCATGCCATACATACCTGCGTGCATGCCTTACATTTCTGCATGCATGCCATGCATACTTGCATGCATGCCATACATACTTGCATGCATGCCATACATACCTGCATGCATGCCATACATACCTTAATGCATGTCGTACATACCTGCATGCATGCCATACATAGTTGCATGCATACCATACATACGTGCATGCATGCGACACATTCTTGCATGCATGCCATACATATCTACATACATCTCATAGATACCTGTATACATGCCATAGATACCTACATTAATGTCATAAGTACCTTCATACATGCCATAGATTATTGCATACATGCCATACATTCCTGTATACATGCCATATATACCTGGACACATGCCATACAAGCCTAAATACATTCCACATAAACCTGCATACATACCATAGACCTGTATACATACCATACAGACCTGTATATATACCATACCATACAGACCTGCATACATACCATACCATGCAAACATGCATACATACCATGCCAGACCAGCCTTCATATGTACCATACAGACCTGCATACATACCATACCATACAAGCCTGCATACATACCATACTGTATAGACCTGCATATATACCATACCACAGAGACATGCAGACACGCCATACCAATAGCATACCATTCAGACATGCATACATTCCATACCATATAGACAAACATACATACCTTATCAAACAAACATGCATACATACCATACCATACAGACATGCATACACACCATGTCATACATACATGCATACGTACTATTACACACATACATGCATACGTACCAAACCAAACAGATTTTTGTATGTACCATACCATATGGACATGCATACGTACCATACCATATAGACATGCATACGTCCCATACTATACAGACATGCATAGGTACCATACCATACAGACATGCATACGTACCATACCATAGAGACATGCATACATACCATACCATACAGTCATGCATACGTATCATACCATACAGACATGTATACGTCCCATACCATACAGACATGCATACGCACCATACCATACAGACATATATATGTACCATACCATACAGTTATGCATACATTTCGTACAGACATGCATACGGACGATATACACATGCATACATACCATACATACATGCATACACACCATACATGCATGCATATATACCAAACAAACATGCAAACAACCATACATGCATGCATGCACACCATATAGACATGTATACATATCATATGGACATGCATACATATCATCTAGCCATAAAAAGAAAACACTCGTTTGTTTTTTGTTAGGAAATGGATTTTTTCAAGAAATATAACTTTTTGGTCACCTCACTTGTTTTGCTTTTTTTCATCTAATATTAAATTTTTTGGCTAATTATTGTCCACCTCTTCTGATTAAGTTAAAGCTTCTAAGATTTTGAATCAAAGTAAATCATTGAGAAGAAGACTTTCTTCATGTACGATAAGATAACCTTCTACAGAAACAGATTTTGATAGTGGAATTAAAAAAATTCAACTGTAACAATTTTTTAGAAAATAGTTTCTATTTTATTATGAAATTTTAATAATAAAAATTACTTGTTGCAATAGTTTAATGTGCTAATTTTATAACAACCTTGTAAAAATATATTATTGGGTGTTGAATCTTGAGCAAAGAGAATACGTTGTTTAATGTGTCAATCTTCTAACAACCTTGTAAAAAAATATTCTTGGGTGTTGAATCTTGAGCAAAGAGAATACGTTCTTTTCATATTTAACTAGATATATATGAAAGTTATTTGTGTTTATGAGTAGATTCTCTCTGTATTTCCTTTTGCATTCCGATTTTGACTAAATTACAAAAGCTTGCTTTTAATTCGTATGATTTATATCCATTTTCTCAAATAGGAAAACAAAACTTCTCGGTGACGTAACATACCTAATTACATTACGTTACCGGGTCCGCTGCTTTACGGGTTTTATCATGTTTTATATTTTGTTTTGTATTATGTTTGTCATATTTACCTTGGAAAATCCAACACAAAGGTACCCATTCTTACTTTTTTTTTCTTTCAATTCTGTTCTTTTTTAACTATTTTAGTGATTATTGGTGTTTTAACTTTATGGATAATAAATATTTCTACCTTTGTTTCAGACTGTTTCTTTTTCTATTGATAAAATTCATCAATATCTGAATGATAGTACAAGTATGTAAAGATTACATTTTCAAAGTTTAGCTAGTTTTTCTCATTGTTAGAAAAATCCATGGTAATTTTAAAAAATTATTTTCATGTAGTTTTCAAATTCAAATTTTTTTCATACACTTTTTTTTTCTAAAACATTGCAAGGAATTTGTTTCCAATATCGTTTGACTATTTGAGTCCAATTATTAGGATATTTTCTATTCTAAAACCTAAATGATGGGGTATACCCTCAAATATTATAGTCATTATTTTCAATGTTGATGTGTAATAGTTTCAAGTTGATACCTCCATAACAAATCTTGTTCTCATGAATACATTTCCAGATTTTTCTTGCCTGCATGCATGCCGTACATACCTGCATGCATGCCGTACATACCTGCAAACAAACCACACAGACTTCCATGCATGCCATACATACCTGTATGCATGCCATACATACTTGCATGCATGCCAAACATTCATGCAAGATGCCACACATACCTGCATGCATGCCATACATACCTGCATGCATGGCATACATGCCTAAATGATTGCCAAACATATCAGCATGCATGCCATGTATACCTGTATGCATGCCATACATACCTGCATGCATGCCATACATACCTCCATACATGCCATGCATACCTGCATGCATGCCATGCATGCCACCATGCATGCCCTATATACATGCATGCACACCATACATACATCCATGCATGTCACACATATTTGCATGCATGCCATACATACCTGCATGCATGCCATACATACCTTCATGCATGTCATACATACCTTCATGCATGCCATACATACCTGCATGCATGCCATGCATACGTGCTTGCATGCCATGCAAACCTCCATGCATACAAGGCATACCTGCATGCATGTCATGTATACCTACAAGCATGCTATACATACTTGCATGCAAGCCATACATACTTGCATGCATGCCATACATACCTGCATGCATGCCATACATACTTGCATCCATACCATACATACCGTCATGTGTGTCATATATACCTGCATGCATTCCATACATACCTGCATGCATGCCATACATATCTCCATGCATGCCATACATACCTACATGCATGCCAAACATACCTGCATGCATACCATACATACCCCCATGCAAGCAATACCTACCTGCATGCATGCCATACATACCTAAATGCATGCAATTCATACCTACATGCATTCCATACATACATGCATGCATGCCATACATACCAGCATGAATTTCATACATACCTCCAAGCATGCGATACATACCTGCATGCATGCCATATATACCTGCATTTAAGCCATGCATACGTGCATGCATGCCATACACGCCTACATGCATGCCATAGGTACCTTCATGCATGCCATACGTACCTACATGCATGCCATGAATTCCTCGTGCGTAACATACATACCTGCATGCATGCCATACATGCCAGCATGCATGCCATACATACGTGTGTATATGCCATACATACCTAGATACATGCCATACGTACGTGCATACATGCCATACATACATGCATGTATGCCATTCATAATTGCATACATGCCATATACACTTGTATACATGCCATACATACATGCATGCATGCCATACATACCTGCATGCATGCCATACATACCTTCATGCAAGCAATGCATATATGCATGCATACCATACATTCCTACATACATGCCATGCAGACCTGCATACACACCATTCCATACATACCTGCATGCATGCCATGCATACCTTCATACATGCCATACATACCTGCATGCATGCCATACATTCTTGCTTACATGCTATACATACCTGCATGCATGCCATATATACCTGCATACATACCATATATACCAACCCGGATTCCATACAAACCTTCATGTATGTGATACAGACCTACATGCATGCCATACATACTTGCATATAAGCCTTACATACCTACATGTACGCCATACATACCTGCATTCATGCCATACATACCTGCATGCATGCCATAAATTCCCTTATGCATGCCGTACATACCTGCATGCATGCCAAACATATGTGCATGCATGCTTTGCACACATGCTTGCATGCTGTGCATACCTGCATGCATGCCACGCATAACTACATGCATTTCATGCAAACCTGCATGCATGCGATACATACATGCATGTAAGCCATACATACGTACGAACATGCCATACATATCTGCATCCATGCCAGACACACCCACAAGCAAGCCATACTTACCTGTATGCATGCCATACATACCGGCATGCATGCCATACATACCTGAATGCATGCCATACATACTTGTACTCATGCCCTACGTACATGCATGCATGCCATACATTCCTCCATACGTGCCATACGTACTTGCATACATGCCATACATACTTCCATGCATGCCATACATACCTGCATGCATGCCATACATGTTGTATGCATCCCATACATCCCTGCATGCATTCCTTACGGACATGCATGCATGCCATACATACTTCCATGCATGCAATACATACCTGCATGCATTCCACACACACCTGCATGCATGCCAAACATATCTGCATGCATGTCATACATACCTGCATGCATGCCATACATACCTACATGCATGCCATACAACCGGCATGAATGCAATACAAACCTGCATGCATGCCAAACATACCTGTAAGCAAGTCCTACATACTTGCATGCATGGCATACATACCTGCATGCATGCCATACATACCAGCATGCATGCCATACATTCATGCAAGCATGCCATACGTACCTGCATGCATACTATACATACCTGTATGCATGCCCTACATACTTGCATGCATGCCATTCATACCTACATGTATGTTTTACATGCCAGCATGCATGCCATACATACATCCATACATACCCTATATACCTACATGCATGCCATACATAATTCCATTCATGCCATACATACATGCATGCATGCCATACATACGAACATGCATGCCATACATACCTACATGCATGCCATTCATAACCGCATGCATTCCATATGTAACTGCATACATGCCATACATACCTGAATGCATGCCATACATACCTTCATGCATGCCATAAATACCTTGATGCATAGACTACATATATGCATACGTACCATACATAGCTGCATGCATGCCACGCAGACGTTCATACACACAATACCATACATACCTGCATGCATGCCATGCATACCTTCATGCATGTCATACATACCTACATGTATGCCATACATCCCTGCATACATGCTATACATACCTACATGCATGCCATACATCCTTGCATGCATCACATATCTACCTGCATACATACCATACATACCAGCATGCATGCCATACAAACCTTCATACATGTGATATAGTCCTTCATGCATGCCATACGTACCTGCATGGAAGCCATACATACCTACATGTATGCCATACATATCTGCATGCATGCCATACATACCTGCATGCATGCCATACATACCTTTATGCATGTCATACATGCTTGCATGCATGTCATACATTCTTGCATGCATGCTATGCATACGTGCTTGCATGCCAAGCATACCTGCATGCATGCCATGCATACCTACAAACATGTCATGCAAACCTGCATGCATGCCATACATAGATACATGCAAGCTATACATGCATACATACATGCCATACATACCTGCATCCATGTCATACATACCTACAAGCAAGCCATACATACCTTCATGCATGCCATACAAACCGGCATGCATGCCATACATACCTGAATGCATGCCATACATACCTGGTTTCATGCCATATGTACATGCATGCATGTCATCCATTCCTCCATACATGCCATGCATATCTACATACATGCCATACATACCTCCATGCATGCCATACATACCTGCATGTATGCCATACATCCCTGCATACATGCTATACATACTTGCATGAATGCCATATATACCTCTATACATACCATACATACCTGCATGCATGCCAAACATTCCTGCATGCATGCCAAACATACCTACATGCATGCCATAAATACCTGCATGCATGCCATACATACCTACATGCATGCCATGCATACCGGCATGAATGCCATACAAACCTGCATGCATTCCATACATACCTGCAAGCAAGTCATAAATACTTGCATGCATGCCATACATACTTGCATGCATGCCATACATTCCAGCATACATGCCATACATTCATGCAAGCATGCCATGCGTACCTTCATGCATTCTATACATACCTGTATGCATGGCATACATACCTTCGTGTATGCCATACATACTAGCATGCATGCCATACATACCTGTATGCTTTCCATACATACTTGCATGCATTCCATACATACCTACATGTATGCCATACATGCCTGCATGCATGTCATACATACACTCATACATGCCTTATATACCTACATGCATGCCATACATAATTCCATTCATGCCATACATACATGCATGCATGCCATACATACCTGCATGCATGCCATAGATACCTGCATGCATGCCATACATACGTGCATGCATGCCATTCAAAACTGCATGCATGCCATATGTACCTGCATGCATGCAAGACATACCTGCATGTAAGCTATACATACCTTCATGCATTCCATACATACCTTCATGCATGCAATACATATATGCATGCGTACCATACATACCTGCATGCATGCCATGTAGACCTTCATACACACCATACAACACATACTTGCATGTATGCCATGCATACCTTCATGCATGTCATACATACCTGCATGCATGCCATACATCCCTGCATACATGCTTTACATACCTACATGTATGTCATACATACTTGCATGCATGCCATATATACGTGCATAAATACCATACATACTAGCATGCATGCCATACACACCCTCATACATGTGATACAGACCTGCATGCATGCCATACGCATCTCCATGTAAGCAATACATACCCACATGTATGCCATACCTACCTGCATGCATTCCATACATACGTGCATGCATGCCATACATAGCTTTCTGCATGTCATACATGCTTGCAAGCACGCCATACACACGTGCATGCATGCAATGCATACATGCTTGTATGCCATGCATACGTGCATGCATGTCACGCATACCTACAGACATTTCATGCAAGCTTGCATGCATGCCATACATACATGCATGCAAGCCATAAATGCGTACATACATGCCATACATACCTGCATCCATGCCATACATACCTACACGCAAGCCATACATACCTTTATGTATGCCATACAAACCGACATGCATGCCATACATACCTGAATGCATGCCATACACATCTCTATGCATGCCATACGTACATGCATGCATGCCATCCATTCCTCCATACATGCCATATATATCTGCATACATGCCATACATACCTCCATGCATGCCATACATACCTGCGTGCATGCCATACATACTATCTGGATACCATACATACTTGCATGCATTCCTGACATACATGCATGCATGCCATACATACTAGCATGCATGCAATACATATCTGCATGCATGCCATACATACCTACATGCATACCATACATACCTGCATCCATGCCATACAAACGAGTATGCATGCCAAACATACCTGCATGCATGCCATACATACCTGCATGGATGCCATACATACCTACATGCATGCCATACATACCGGCATGAATGCCATACAAACATGCATGCATGCCATACATACCTGCAAGTAAGTCATACATATCAACATGCATGCCATACGTACCTACATGCATGCCGTACATACTAGCATGCATGCCATACATTCATGCATGCATGCCATACATACCTGCAAGCATAGAATTCATATGTGCATGCATGGCATACATACCTACATGCATGCCATACATACTAGCATGCATTCCATACATAATTGTATGCATGCCATACATACTTGCATGCATGGCATATATACCTGCATGTATGTCATACATGCCTCCATGCATGCCATACATGCATCCATGCATGTCCTATATACGTACATGCATGCCATACATACCTCCATGCATGCCATACATACATGCATGCATGCCATACATACTTATAGGCATGCCATACATACCTTCATGCATGCCATACATACCTGCATGCATGCCATACATACCTGAATGCATGCCATGCATACGTTCTTGAATGTCATGCATTCTTGCATGCATACCACGCATACCTGCATGCATGCCATGCATACCTACATACATGCCATACATACCTGCATGCAAGTCATACAAACTTACATGCATGCCATACATACCTACATGCATGCCATACATACCGGCATGCATGCCATACAAACCTACATGCGTGTCATACATACCTGCATGCATGCCATACATACGTACATGCATGTCATACAAATATGTTGCATATGTGATAGGGTGATACCAAGTCCAGGAGACTCGGCTTGACAGATCTGGGATTCCGAGTCCAGACTCGGACTCGCGAGTCTAAGTCTGTCATTGAGCCTGGACTCGGACTCGCAAGTCTGGTCTTGAGTCCATGAAGTTCTAACATTGCACACAAAAGCACTAGATGGCATTGGATTATCAAGCAATATGACCTAGAAGAGGACATGAATAGAGGAAACATGGAAATAGAATGCATGCCT
The DNA here is from genome assembly GCA_023375785.1 of Penium margaritaceum. Lineage (NCBI taxonomy): Eukaryota > Viridiplantae > Streptophyta > Zygnematophyceae > Desmidiales > Peniaceae > Penium > Penium margaritaceum. Next base: position 17,244 of record SZWC01013843.1, read on the forward strand.
GTATGAAAAAATGAGGCCTAAGCTCCAACCTTACTATGTTGAAGTCCAGGAATCGTGAGTCCAAGTCTCAGTAGAATCGCGAGTCCTGGACTCGCGAGTCCTGGACTCGGACTCGCAAGTCCAAGTCCTGCACTGGACTCGGACTTCCAAGTCCGAGTCCAAAGCTAGAATCAGGATTTTGGACTCGGTATCACCCTTACATATGCACGCATGCCATACATACCTGCATGCATGCCAAATATACCTGCATGCATGCCAAACATACCTGCATGCATGCCATACATACCTACATGCATTCCATACATACGTACATGCATGCCATATATACCTGCATGCATGCCATACATACCTTCATGCATGCCTTACATACTTGCATGAACGCCATACATACTTGCATGCAAACCATACATACCTGCATGCATGCAATACATACCTACATGCATGCCATACATACATACATGCATGCCATACATACCTGCATGAATTCCATACATACCTCCAAGTATGTGATACATACCTGCATGCATGTTATACATACCTGCATGTAAGCCATGCATACATGCATAGATGCCATACATACCGAAATGCATGCCGTACATACCTTTATGCATGCCATAGATATCTACAAGCCTGCCATGAACTCCTCATGCATGACATACATACCTGCATGCATGCCATACATACCTCCATGCATGCCATACATACATGCATGTATGTCATACATACCTGCATGCATGCCATGCAAACTTGCATGCATGCCATACATACCTGCATGCATGCTACATAAACCTGTATGCATGCCATGTATACCTACATGCATATCATACATACGTGCATGCTTGCCATATTCCTACATGAATGCCATACATATATACCTACATCCATGGCATACGTTCCTACATAGATAACATGTATACCTGCATGCATGCCATACATACCTGCATACATGCCATACAGACCTGCATCCATGTCATACTTACCTGCATGCATGCCATGTATACCTGCATGCATGCCATACCTTCTTGCATACATGCCATACATACCTACATGCATGCCATACAGACGTGCATTTATGCCATAAATTTATGCATACGTGCAATACGTACCTGCATGCATGCCATACATACCTACATGCATGCTAAACATATCAGCATGCATTCCATACATACCTACATGCATGCCATACATACCTTCATGCATGCCATACATACCTTCATGCATGCAAAACATATATGCATGCGTACCATACATATCTGCATGCATGCCATGTAGACCTTCATACACACCATACCATACACACCTGCATGTATGCCATACATACCTTCATGCATGTTATACATACCTGCATGCATGCCATATATCCATGCATACATGCATTACATACCTACATGGATGCCATACATACTTGCATGCATGCCATGTATACCTACATAAATACCATACATACCAGCATGCATGCCATACAAACCTTCATGCATGTGATATAGAGCTGCATGCATGCCATGCGTACCTGCATGTAAGCCATACATACCTACATGTATACCATACATACCTGCATGCATGCCATATGTACCTGCATGCATGCCATACATACCTTTATGCATGTCATACATGCTTGCATGCATGCCATACATACCTCCATGCATGCAATGCATACGTGCTTGCATGTCATGCATACCTGCATGCATGCCAAGCATACCTACATACATTTCATGGAAACCTGCATGCATGCCATACATACATGCATGCAAGCCATACATGCATACATACATGTCATACATACCTACATCCATGTCATACATACCTACAAGCAAGCGATATATACCTTCATGCATGCCATACAAACCGGAATGCATGCCATACATACCTGAATACATGCCATACATACTAGTATTCATGCCATACGTACATGCATGCATGCCATCTCTTCCTCCATACATGCCATACATATCTGCATACATGACATACATACCTCCATGCATGCAATACATACCTCCATGCATGCCATACATATTATAAGGATACCATACATACCTGCATGCATTCCTTACATACATGCATGTATGCCATACTACTGGCATGCATGCGATACATACCTGCATGCATGCCATACATACCTGCATGTAAGCAATACATACCTACATGAATACCTTACATACATGCATCCATGCCATATATACCTGCATGCATGCCAAACATACCTGCATGCATGCCGTACATACCTGCATACATGCCATACATACCTACATATATGCCAAACATACCGGCATTTATGCCATGAAAACATGCATGCATGCCATACATACCTCCAAGAAAGTCACACATACATGCATGCATGCCATACGTATCTGCATGCATGCCGTACTTACCAACATGCATACCATACATACCTACATGGTTACCATAGGTGAGTGCATGCATGCCATACATGCATCCATGCATGTCCTATATACCTACATGAATGCCATACATACCTCCATGCATGCCATACATACATGCATGCATGCCATACATACTTGCATGCACGCCATACATACCTTCATGCATGCCATACATACCTGAATGCATGCCATACATACCTGCATGCATGCCATTTTTACGTGCTTGCATGCCATGCATACCTGCATGCATACCACGCATACCTGCATGCATGCCATGCATACCTTCATACATGCCATACATCCCTGCATGCAAGCCATACAAACTTACATGCATGCCAAGCATAAGTTAATGCATGCAATACATACCGGCATGCATGCCATACATACCTACATGCGTGTCATACATACCTTCATGCATGCCATACATACTTTCATGCATGCCATACACATATGCATGCATGCCATAAATATCTTCATGCATAACATACATACGCGTATGCATGCCATACATACCTGCATGCATGCCATACATACCTGCATGCATGCCATACATACCTACATGCATACCATACATACCTGCATGCATGCCATATATAGCTGCATGCATGCCATACATACCTTCATGCATGCCTTACATAGCTGCATGCACGCCATACATACCTGCATGCATGCCATACATACCTGCATGCATGCAATGCATACCTAAATGCATGCGATACATACATGCATGCATGCCATACATACCTGCATGAATTCCATACATGCCTCCAAGTATGCGAGACATACCTGCATGCATGTCATACATACCTGGATGTAAGCAATGCATATGTGCATGCATGCCATACATACCAACATGCATGCCGTATATACCTCTATGCATGCCATACATATCTACAAGCCTCCGATAATCTCCTCATTGCTGACATACATACCTGCATACATGCCATACATACCTACATGCATGCCATACATACGTGCATGTATGTCATACATACCTACACGCATGCCATGCAAACCTGCATGCATGCCATATATACCTGTATGCATGCCATATATACCTACATGCATGCCATACATACCAGCATGCTTGCCCTACATACCTACATGTATGCAATATATACCTACATGCATGCCATGCGTTCCTACTTACATAACATGTATACCTGCATGTATGCCATACATACCTGCATGCATGCCATTTATACCTGCATGCATGTCATACAAACCTGCATGCATGCCATAGATACCTGCATGCATGCCATACCTTCTTGTGTACATGCCATAGATACCTGCATGCATGCCATACGGACGTGCATGCATGCCATAAATGTGCATACGTGCCATACGTACCTACATGCATGCCATACATACCTGCATGCATGCTAAGCATATCAGCATGCATGCCATACATACCTGCATGCATGCCATATGTACCTACATGCATGCAATTTGTAATAGCATGCATGCCATTCATACCTGAATGCATGCAATACATATATGCATGCATGCCATACATACCTGCATGTAAGCCATACGTACCTTCCTGCATGAAATACATACCGGAATGCATGCCATACATACCTACATGCATGGCATACATAGCTGCATACATGCCATACATACCTACATGCATGCCATACCTACCTGCATGCACGCTAAACACATCTCAATGCATGCCATACGTACCTGCATGCATGTCATACATACCTGCGTGCATGCCAGACATACCAGCATGCATGGCATGCAGGTATGTATGGCATGCGTGCAGGTATATATGGCATGCACGCTAAACACATCTCAATGCATGCCATAACTGCATGCATGCCAGACATACCTGCATGCATGGCATGCATTCCTTCGCGCATGCCATACATACCTGTATGCATTACATACATACATTCATGCATGCCATACATACTTGCATGCATGCCATTCATACATGCATGCATGACATACATACCTGCATGCATGCCATACATACCTCATGCATGCCATATAAACTTTCATGCATGCCATACATACCTGCGTGCATGCCATACGTACCTGCATGCATGTCCTACGTATGTGCATGCATGCCTACGTTCCTGCATGCATGCTATACATACCCACGTGCACGCCATACATACCTGCATGCATGTCATACTTACCTGTATGCATGCCATACATACATGTATGCATACCATACATATGTGCATGCATGCCATACATAATTGTCTGCATGTCATACGTACGTGCATGAATGCCATAAATACCTCCATGCATGAAATACATACCTGCATGCATGCCATACAAACCTGCATGCATGCCATACACACTTGCATGCATATCATATATACCTCCATGCATGCCATACATACCTGCATGCATGCCATACATTCCTACATATATCCCATACATACCTGCATGCATGCCATATATACCTGCATGCATGTCATGCATACTTATATGCATGCCATACATACCCGCATGCATGGCATACATACTTGCATACATGCCATACATACCTATATGCATGCCATACATAACTGCATTCTTGTTAAACATATCTACATGCATGTCATACATAGCTGCATACATGCCATACATACCTTCGTGCATGCCATATGTACCAGCATGCATGCCATACATACCTGCATGCATTACATACATACATGCATACATGTCATACATACATGCATGCACGCCATTCATACCTGCATGCATGACATACATACTTGCATTCATGCCATACATACCTCATGCATGCCATGTAAACTTGCATGCATGCCAAACAAACCTGCGTGCATTCCATACGTACCTTCATGCATGCCATACATACGTGCATGTATGCTTACATTCCTCCATGCATGCCATACATACCTGCATGCATGCCATACTTACCTGTATGCATGCTATACATATCTATATGCATGTAATACATACGTGCATGCATGCCATACATAACTGCATGCATGTCATACATACCTGCATGCATGCCATAAATACATGCATGCATGCCATACATACCTGCATGCATGCCATACATACCTGCATGTATGCCATACATACTTGCATGCATGCCATACATACCTGCATGCATGCCATACATACCTGCATGCATGCCATATATTCCTCCATACATGCAGTACATACCTGCATGCATGCCATATATACCCACATGCATGCCATGCATACCTTTATGCATGCCATACATACCTGCATGCATGCCATACATACCTGCATGCATGCTATATAGACCTGCATGCATGCCATACACACCTCCATGTAATCCATACATACCTACATACATACCACACATACCTACATTCATGCCATACATACCTGCATGCATGTCATACATACCTGCGTACAAGTCATACATACCTGCATGTATGCCATACATACCTGTATGCATGCCACACATACCTGCATGCATGCCATACATACCTGCATGCATGCCATACATACCTACATGCATGCCATACAAACCGGCATGCATGCCATACATTCCTACTGACATGCCATACATACTTGCATGCATGCCATATATACCGGCATGCATATCATACATACTTGCATGCATTCTGTACATACATGCATGCCTGCCATACATGCCTTCATTCATGCGATACATGCTTTCATGCATGCCATACATACCTGTATGCTTTCCATACATACCTGCATGCATGTCATACATACGTGCATGCAAGCAATACAGTCCTGCATGCATGTCATATATACCTACATGCACGACATACACACTTGCATGCATGTAATGCATCCCTGCATGCATGCCATACATACGTGCATGCATGCAATACATACATGCATACATGCCATACATACTTGCATGCATACTATACATACCTGCATGCATGCCATACATAATTGCCTGCATGCCATACTTACCTACATGCATGATATACATACCTGCATGCATGCCATTCATATGTGCATCCATGCATACATACTTACATGCATGTCATACATACCTTTATGCATGCTTTAAAAACCTGCATGCATGCCATATATACCGGCATGTATGCTATACATACCTACATGCATGTCATACATACCTGCATGCATGCCATAGATATTTGCATGCATGCCATACATACCTGCATGCATGCCATACATACCTGCGTTCATGACATATGGACCTGCATCCATGCTATACGTACTTGCATGCATTACATACGTACCTGCATCCATGCCATACATACCTGCATGCATGCCATGCATATTTGCATGCATGCCATACATACCTGAATGCATGCCATACATACCTGCATGCATGCCATACATACCTACATGCAGGCTATACATATCTGCATGCATGCCATACATAGTGGCATGCATGCCATACATACGTGCATGCATGCCATACATGCTTGCATGCATGCCATACATATCTCCATACGTCATAGATACCTACATCCATACCATAGATACTTACATACATTCCAAAGGTACCTGCATACATCCGATAGATTATTGCATGCATGCCATACACACCTGTATACATGCCATACAGACCTGAAAACATGCCATACAAGCCTGCATACATTCCATATAGACCTGCATACGTACCATACACCTGTATACATACCATACGGAACTTTATATATACCATACCATACACACCTGTATACATACCACACCATACAAACGTGCATACATACCATACCATACAAACGTGCATACATATCATACCACACAAACCCGCATATATACCATACCATACAGACCTGCATATATACCATACGACACAGATATGCATACATACCATACAACAAAGACATGCATACATACTATACCAATACCATACCATTTCAACAAGCATACATACCATACTCTATAGACATGCATACATATCTTACCATACAGACATGCATACATACCATACCACATAGACATGCATACATACCATATCATATTGACATGCATACATACCATATCATATTGACATGCATACGTAGTATATCATACAGACATGCATACGTACCATACGGATCAAACTTGCATACGTACCATACCATGTGGACATGCATACGTACCATATCATATGGACATTCATACGTACCATACCGTACACACATGCATAGGTACCATTCCATACAGACATGCATACGTACCATACCATACAGACATGCTTACATACCATACCATACATACATGCATACGTACAATACCATACAGACATGCATACCTTTCATACAAACATGCATATGTAGGATACATACATGCTAACATACCATACATACATGCATACATACCATACATACATGCATAAATACCAAACATGCATACATACGTACCATACATACATACATGCATATCCTACAGACATGCATACATACCAAGCAGACATGCATACATAACATATAGACATGCATGCATGCAAACAGACATGCATGCATACATACAGACATGCATGCATACATACAGACATGCATGCATAGATACAGATATGCATGCATACATACAGACATGGATGCATACATATAAACATGCATGCATACATACAGACATGCATGCATACATGCATATATGCATGCGTACATGCATACATGCATGCATACATGCATACATGTATGCATACATGCATAGATGCTTGCATACATGCACAGATGCATGCATACATGTATGCGTGCATGCATGCATGCATGCATGCATGTACATGTGAATTCTCTTACATATTGCGAGGTCCTTGAACAAGTGATTTTATTGTCATAACATTCCACTCTCCTGTTCCTTTCACATGTAATAGACAAACAAAGCATAATGAATTGAATATGTTTCTACTCTATTTTATCTAAATTTATTTGTAAGCATCTAACCTTTTATCTGGATTTCTCAATAGAGTGTCAAATTAGCTTTTAGAAAAGTGCAAGCTAACTATGTATTCTGAACAAACTAAATCTAATTTGATTTCATCTAAAATCCTTTCATACAAACGAAATATTCTATTCTATGCGTTGGCCAAAGAAAACGGACACTAGTTTCTTTTTTGTTAGGCAAATGGATGCTTTTCAAAAAAGATAACCTTTTTAGTCACCTCATTTATTTTGCATTTTTTCATCTAGTATTGAAATTTTTGGCTAATTATTGTCCACCTCTTCTGCTAAAGTGAAAGCTTCTAAGATTCTGATTGAAGCAAATCATTGAGAAGACTTTCTTCATGTACTATAAGATAACATTGTACATAATCAGATTTTGATAGTGAAATTGAAAAAAAAAACTGAAAATTTTGATAGCAAATATTTTCTATTTTTTTATTAAATTTTAATTTTGAAGCAATTATGTTATACATACAACGTTTGTCTCCTAATAGTTTAGTGTGCCAATTTTCTAACAACTTCATAAAAACTGTATTCTTGGGTGTTGAATCTTGAGCAAAGAGAATAAGTTCTTTTTATATTTTTCTAGGTAGATCTGAGAGTTGTTTATGTTTAGGAGTAGATTTTATCAGTATTTGCTTTTGCATTGCGATTTTGACAAAATTGCAACAGTTTATTTTTAATTTGTTTGATTTACATCCATTTTATCAAATAGGAAAACAAAATTACTCGGTGAAAAAATGTATCTTATTTCATCCTATTACCGATTCTGATGTTTTACGAAATTTATCATGTATTACATTTTTTTTTACATTATATTTGTCATATTCACCTTGGGAAATCCAAGAAAAGGTACCGGTTTTTACTACAATATATTTCTTTCCACTCTATTCTTTTTTTATTTAGTGATTGTTGGTACTTCTAAACTTCATTGATGATAAAAACGTTCATCCTTCTTTCAGACTGTTTCTTTTTGCATAAATATAATCTATCATTATCTGAAAAACAGTACAAGCCTGTAAAGTTATGAAATAAATATTAAATTTCCAAAATTTAGCTAGTTTTGTCATTAATTAAAAAATCCATGGTTTTTTCATATAATTTTCCAATTTAAAAAAATTTTATACACGTTTTTATAGAATATCAGGAGGATTATGTTTCTGATATCGTTTGATTGTGTTAGTTTAATTATAAAAAGATATTTTATTATAAAACATAAACAATGTAGTACACCCTCAAATACTGATGTGCAATAGTTTAGGCTGATAGTTCCATAATTTATCTTGCTTTCATCAATACATTTCCAAAATTTTCTTCAAATAATTTCTAGAATTCCACAATTTAATTCAAGAAGTAAGATGAGATTTACTTATCATTCTATCTTCTCAGATACTGCAAATAATGTATGCTTGAGATGAACTTTTTTTCATGATATACATCAAGAAAAATCTCATATATAATGAAAACAATGGCTAATTACATAATTGTGAAAATCAAAGAAAATTAAGGATCCAATGTTGTACTAGAGTGCATAGGGTTATGTAGTCACTAACAAAAACGTAGGCAATTTTGAGAGTCAAGTGTATTATCTACTAGTTTTTCTATAAATCAATTTTTCTCAAAACATGATGAACAATATCTTTTTATCTTCTCCTTTGTTTAAAAAAACTATTGAATGTGATTTTCCCCCGCAAACGTCCCATGGAATTACATTTGGAAGTCTATATTTGAAGTCAATGTTCATGAAACGTGCTTACATTCTAATCATGTGTACATACGGTAATGATCCACAGACTTGATCATGTAGATTCAACTTAACGGACATCTCAAAAACAGGTCCAGACACCAATGACAACTTGTTACAACTTAATCCCAAAAGAGAACTTTGGAGCTTGTCCTCCGTAACAACCCGGGGAACACCAAAAAATAAAACAAAACTTTTTCAACTGGTCCTGCTCGACCTTGTATGCGAGCGCATCTCGCACGGCTACCTCGGGAACATCAGCGTCCTTCGTTCCGAAGCGTATCGCCGTGCGTTGCTCCTCACGATCCCTGCTGCTGTAGCCCATCGACAAGTACAAAATGCTCGTTCGATTTCTCCTTAATGTGTAGCCTCTCTGACCACTGACGACGACGACGACGAGTGACAGAGGCTCCCCAGCCATTGTGCTCCAAGTACTTCTCCACGTTCACTCCTGCTATTGTCAAAGGATACCTTCGGTTTCCAACATTACGCAAGACGCTGAAGCCATGAGTGATGTGTGTCGTTTGGATGTCATGAAAGCAGGCAGCAAGAGAAGCATATGCGGAACACCTGAATGGCCGGGACTACTGTCGTTGTTTCCAGTCATTGTGGTTTGGCTTCCTGGACACAAGGTAGGAACATGTTTGGAGTCTAGCTGCATGATGGGAGCCACGTATAGTACATCTCAATCAGGTTGTCCCTTGTCTGTCGTGCTCATAGTCTCGCCTAAGTTAACACTTCTTGCGTTTTCATCTTTGTGTAGTGCATGGTGAGTGAAGACGTGGATGACTGGGCTGATGGCTTGGAATGCGACACCTCTCACCACATGGAGGATGTGTAAAGGTCCGGCAGGCCGATGTGGCTAAATCCGTTTGCAAGGTCGCACACGGCTTGTGGTCGTGCCACCTGTTGTCTCCATCACTTTAGTTCTACCTTCAAAATTTGAAAATTCTATATGGGGCCATCACAAATTCACTCACACTAATTGGAAGTCCTGTTTGAAATGCACATGGCTAATACAGGTGACAGACTATATGAGTGACAGAAATAGAACCACAATGTTCCTATGTGCGACCCATCGCCGCAAAATACTTCTGTCGATAACGCACATTGTTGCGTGACGCTCAATGGTGTTGGTTTCCAAGATACGCTAAAAATGCAACATGTGAGTCCAACACGCAGAGTGTTGCTTTCCTCGTGAAAGAACTCGTCCTTGGTCACTCTAAGTTAAACGCTCCCGTCGCATCGCATCCATTTCTGTGCTGTGCTCTCCACCCAAGTACTGAAAGTGCCTCATTATACTTTTATCCGTGCTGTGTTGTGTGACAGCGTGCATGGTGTGTGGTCTCACCTTCTTACACGAGACAAACAAGGAGGAATCACAGTGTGAGACAAGTATGTTGAATGCTGCTTGGACTGCGCTGGAGACAAAGGTGTGTGGATCGATGACTAAGATTGAATAGATGCTTTTGTATGAACTTGCCACCGACCATTTTTTAATGCTTTGCTCATCCAATGACTTGATCCAATGTGCAATGGTGTTTGTTGCGTAAAGAGAATGCAGCTCTTTGGCGGTCATAGGTGCACAGTGTGAAGAGTACTCCATGTCGGCAACGGGAGCGATGAGCAGGGTACGGGCAATTGTCACAAGGGCATGCTGGTAGGAGATGAGACGGAAGAGCTTCAAGCCATCGCCAAAGAAGCTAGAGATGCCATAGTTTTCTTTGCAAAGTTAGAGAAAGCGGCGACATCAACAACAGTAGTAACAGGCGGAAGGAACAAGAGGCAAGTTCCTCAATTCTTTAAGCTGGCCCACAGAATTCTAGATGAATGGACAAGAGCTGTTGAAGATCTTGCAGTACGTAACCTGAGGATTTGGGAGGACATGGACAAGGACAGGATCATCGTGTTGGAAGCTCTTTTGATGGCAAAAGGAGTGGATGGTGTTGCGTGAGCAGCGACAAAGGCTACATGACAGCACAAGCGATCAGAGTTATTCAGGAAGCAAGAGGTATCACATGCAGACACCAGCGCCCGTGCGGCTGCTCCTATTCACTTCCTATTGACTGGCAGTCCAGACAGAGAAAGACTCCGTGGAGGTGAGAAGAAAGAGAAAGAAGAATACGTGAGAGGACTGGAGAACAGCTGTGCCGCTATTAGAGAGAATGTGGGAGATGATGATGATGAGAGGGAGGATGCGGTGTTCGGAGTGGAGGCACTGAAAGAAAATCACGATGGCCATGAGGGGACATTACAATGGCTGAAAGAGGAGAATGAACGGTTGTTGTTCGATTGTGCTAGATTAAGGGAAATGATGAAGCGCAAGGATGAGGAGAGGGATACAACACCAAAGTCAGAAGGGTGTGGCAAACGGTAGTCTTCTAAGTAACATAAGGTGTGTGCTTGGATATGTTTAATTTTGGATGAGCACTGATGAAGCTGGATCGTGCATGAACACGGTGTCCTTTCTTTGTCATGTTCATTTAGCCCATAGCCATGCGCGTTCACTCATCATCACATCATAATTTTCTATGCAGCATACTACATCAGTTATAATTCTTGAGTCTTTGTTCGCTCTAAGGCTGAGCCTCACAGCAGAGAGATTCAAGAAACTTTCTTTTCTGTTGTGTGGTATCCATGTCTGTATGTACCTTTTCCATGGTTTGTGTTTGTTTCATCTCATCTTGGCGTGTCTCTTCTCGTCTTGCAGAGGCAGCTAAACTAGGTGGCAAGGCAAGAGGATGCAGATGCTAGAGCAATAAAAAGGCTGCATCTTTAATTGTGTGACGTGGTGACGACAACAGAGACCTTACAGGACACACTGGAGGCAAAAGTGGAGCTGCTGAAGATGGCAGAGGCTGAGAAGGTAAAGCTGGAGAAGTGCATGCGTATTGTGGCTCTAAAGCATGAACGCAAACAAAACGTGTGGGCAATCTCCGTGAGGCCACAACTACACACTTCAACTCCTCCGTGGGGGTGTTGATTCGGGATAGAGAGACTTTGTGTGCGTTGTGTTGTATCTTTGCCGTATGATTTCTAGTAGCCAGCAAACATACTCGTGATTTTCTGAGTGAGTGGTAGAGTCTACCATGGTATTTTTAGGATCTACGTGGCAACAACAGAGTCCTTTGTTGCACCCGACCTCTGCTACAGCCGAGAGAGATGGGCAGTGTCCTTTTTCCCCAATCCACACACTGCAACAGAGATCATTTTGAATCTGGAGGGTGAGTGTGGACACTGAGTAGCTTGAACCTGATGCGTGGAGGTGGTTGGAAAGGATTAGTTGGATGTAAACTCTGGTAGGGGAGGGGCTTTTGAATGAAGGGATGATGCAGATGCTGATGGATGTGCAGATGCAAGTGCAGATGTAGATGTAGAAGGAGTTGTAGATATGCATACAGGTTCACATGAAGTTTTAGATGAAAATGTAGGCCAAGGGTTGGTGAAGCTAACTTGGTTATGGTGAGCTCTGCCGTGTGCGTGCACAAATCGGTGGAACAGTAATTGTGATAAAACATGGAACATGTTGGACATGTATGATCATTTAACTTGGCAGGTGTGAACCACGGTTTCATGTTCAGTGAGATTTTACGCCCGGAGCACTCACAGGATTATATGTATGCCCAAGTGCTTCCCCTCCTATTTGACGCTTTGGAGGGAGTCAAGGTGAGTGTCTCTTCTTCTTACAGGCTGTTACATATTCCTCCTTCCCATAACATCTAGAGAGGAAACTTGTGTGTGCTACGGGGATTGGTGCAAAAAAATGGGAAAGCCTGGAGCTTCTAGGAGGATTCTATTGCGGATTGAAAGAGGACATGTGCTTCTTCCAAGTTCTAGTCTTGCTACCCTCAAAATGTCTTCACTTTTGGTGCCAAAAGAGCAACTAAAGGAGCAGTCCACCTATTTTCACAGTAGATAGTGTTTCTCAACTATGGCGTGACGGTTTCATGCAAGACACACACGATGGTGGGGTGTCTGGAAGGAAGTCCAAAGGGCCACGAAATCATTTTGCGGATCCTCCGTAATTTCCTTCAGGACTCCACTCTCAGTGACGTTACCTTCAAGGTGTGGGGCCACCACAATGTGCAGATTTTCTGCGCCTATTTTTGGCATGCCAAAGGTTGTGCTTGTATCAGTCATGAACCTGTGATGCATGTTCAGTCCACGTACCTCGACGAGTCTGGTCACTTCTGGTGTTGTTATGTGTGCTCTTATTTACCAAAAGTGTGATGCCGGTCATGCAGGTCTCCGTTTTGGAAATCGATGGGAGGCATCTCTACGACTTGATGGCAACATGTGAACGTGGGTCCACTGAAAGTGTGCCCATTGAACGTGTGTCCATTGAAATCTCTGACATTGGAAGGGATGTCATAATGAAAGACCTTACCGAGAAGCATTTGACAGAATTCGACAAGGGCCAAAGAATCCTTACTAAAACGATCAAAACCAGGTGAGGGTGAAAGTGGAAAGATAATTTGTACAACCACTATTTCTGCTGAATGTGCAGGTAGCAGCTTGGGTGATGAGGTAGGACTCCATTCTGATCCAAGGCTATGATCATAGAAGTCATTGGTGGCATGATTCTACTCGCAACCACTCTCAACAAGCTCCCTCTCTCTCCCTCCCCTCTCTATCTCTCTCTCTTTCTCTCTCTCTCTCTCTATCTTTCTCTCTTGCTCTCTCTGTGTGCCATCCTGTTGCACCTTCTACTGATAAGATGTTGCATGTGAGCGCTATCTGTCCGCAGGAAGACAGGGAAGCACGGAACAAATGATTCCTCTTTGCGGTGCCACTACGTGCTTTGTGTGTCCATGGAGAGCCAAAACAAGGTCAGTCTTGAGCATGCATGAAGAGATCTCTCCCCTACACTCTCGCGGTTGTTTTCTATAGTTGCACTGGGTGGTGGTCATTTGTATATAGCCAAACACATTGCATGTTGCTTGGTGGTATTCCTACCTTTAATGATAGTTTAGGTCGGTATGCAATTTAGAACTGTCAATTTATGGACAACTTGAGATGGATTGGGGAGAATTTTCTTCAGATGCACATGAAAACCCTACATGTACTATGTGGGTGTGAAAAGGTGCCCCTTTTTATTTCAGTACGTGTACTTTTAGTGTTGAAGCCATTTCCAAGTTTTTTTGGGATTCTAGTGTTAAACCCCTGATGTGCATGAGTGTTGGGAAAGTGACCTAGTCTGTGTAAAACACTTGGTCTCTCGGCATATTGTATGCTCAAACTGGCCAAAGTAAACAATGGCATATTGTGATGACAGGGATGGACACAAAGAGGTTTGTGACCTTATAAATGTAACTACACGTTGGCGGGATCGGTTCCGTTTCACGGGATCCCGCAACGGTTCACACTTGGGCACCCAGCACGTTCAGCTCATGCCCTATTCCGATGCCTTTTTTGTATTTTTATATTGGCCGGCCTCGAACTTCTGCCAGTGTCATGGCAAGCAGCGTGCCGGAAAAAAAATCGGTCAGAACCATACCTGCCACTACATCGGCGGTTCGAACAAGATACAAACAGGGGAACCGTTCAGGTAGGGACGAAATCAACATGGAGGTGACGTCGTGAGGGCTGCAATGCCGAAGCAAAGTTAGTTATGCAAATTTCAAAGAATCTGAAGAAGACGGTGATGAGCCCCATCTGCCGGCGGTGTTGGTTGAAATGTCATGTTTTTTACGCTAGAGACATAGTTAAACTGTAAGTTGCCATCCCTCCAAAAACCTAGTTCTAAAACTATGTAATTGATCAATTTTAGCAATAACTGTGCCACAGAGGCATAGATCAATTCACCGGTGGTAGAAATTGCGGCAAATGGATTCGCGAACTTCGCCAGGAACAATGCGCAATTGTGCGTTTTATATTGGGCCTCGCTTGCGCTTGTCAACTCGGGAGCCGATTTTTCCCTCCCTCAAGAATAGTTAAAACCTATTGCGGTCCGGAGTCTTGAAAGTTCGTCTACCAACTTCGAACGTGTGCCAGTCGGGAAATCGATGAAAAGGACTCCTAAGTTCTAAGGGTATGGGTGGCGTGGCACGATTTACGGGCCCTGTCTTCCAAGCTACACGACCTCGAATTCGTCGGCGTATCCCACAAACAACTGGACCTCGGCCGATCATCCGCTGGACACTGTTCAGACAATCGACGGAGGTCAAGTAGGTTTGTAAATCATGCCGCGCCAAACACACCCTAAATACCAAATTGGAGAACGAGGCATTGCAGATTCCATGGATTTGGGAATCTGACGACTGTTCAGTGTGGAGGAGGAGGAGGAGGAAGAGGAGGAGGAGGAGGAGGAGGAGGAGGAGGAGAAGGAGGAGGAGGATGAGGAGGAGGAGGAGGAGGAGACTAGCTCGTAACGGCGGTAGGCTTGAGGTCGTAGATGAGGTCCCTCACCACCAGCAGCATGGACCACAGTGGCAGCAGCAGGAGCAGCACCATCAGCCGCAGCAAGAGAAGCATGAGTAACAGCAGCCNGGAGGAGGAGGAGGAAGAGGAGGAGGAGGAGGAGAAGTAGGAGGAGGAGAAGGAGGAGGAGGATGAGGAGGAGGAGGAGGAGGAGACTAGCTCGTAACGGCGGTAGGCTTGAGGTCGTAGATGAGGTCCCTCACCACCAGCAGCATGGACCATAGTGGCAGCAGCAGGAGCAGCACCAACAGCCGCAGCAGGAGAAGCATGAGTAACAGCAGCCGGCTTCAGAGCTTGCCTCAAGCCCAGAGGCGCCCCCTGCGGTAGTGCGGCTGTTTATAGGAGGGCTGCCAGTGGTGGCAGCCAGGGCTGACGTGGCGGCTGAGCTGGCACAGCGGCTGGGATGTTTTGATCAGGCGCAGGCGGTGCAAGTGCTGGCGCCGAAAGCCAAGACGTGGCAGTGCTGTGCTGCTGGCGCTGATACTACTGCTTCTGATGCTGCCACCACCCCCAATGCTGTTGGGAGT
>SZWC01013843.1:62678-65178 GCA_023375785.1 Penium margaritaceum
TGTGTGTGTGTGTGTGTGTGTGTGTGTGTGTGCGTGTGTGTGTGTGTGTGTGTGTGTGTGTGTGTATGTGTGTGTGTGTGTGTGTGTGTGTAATCTCATTCATGAACGGAGAGAATGGTACAAGGTGCTAGCGTGGACCAGACTCTGGTTCCAGGCGAGTTTGTACAAGGAAAGGAAATGCACTGACAGCCTGCAGTAGAGAACACAACTGCACAATGCACAACTACTCGCGACCCACAAAAGCGAGGTCCGCCTCCGCTGCACCCTCCTCCCGACGGAGGAGAGCTCTCTGAGCTCGGTCAACATCCTCCTCCAGAGCCGCGTCTGCTGCCCACTCTGTTGCACGTCGACGGAAATGCTGGGCCTGGGCCCCCTGGAGGGTAACCGCCAGGCGCTGGCTGAGCAGCGCTCGAAGTGGCCTCGCCGTGCCCTCGGAGCCGCCATGCCGGGCGAGACGTCTCTCCGAAGCTGTTGTAGCCCTGCGCAAAACCGCGCCCAAGCCGCCCGAGGTGGCGCCGAGGGTCTCCATGGCGGGGAAGATGAAGTCGATCTGGTCCCGGACCGCCTGTCTGCGCCACTGCGCGTACTTCGCCTCCTTCACCCGGACCGCGTCCTGAAGGGCAACTCCCGGGCGTGTGCGAGCCGCCCGTCCCAAGGAGGGGCGCTGGGGGTCGGCGATGACCATGTCAAGTGCCAACAGGTGACCCGTGGCCGCGTCAAGGCAGGTGATGTCCGGCCGGCCCCCTGGTATGATCTCCTCCGGCTCCTCCCAAACGCCACCCATGCCGCTCTCTCGCATGATCGCCGCAAGCTCACAAACGACCGCATCGTGGACGGCCTTGGGCTCCCCACCCCACGGACACCGCAGGGCGTGTTGCGGTGCACATGGGTGGAGGCGCACTGCCGCCGGACAGGAGCAAGTCAGCGTGTGGCGGAGGTGCGCGATGGGCAACCCAAGACGGAAGCGGCAGGCAACGCGCCAGTCCTCCGGCGCCATGTAGAGGCGGTCGGCAACGGAGCGGGGGTGTGCCAGTAGCCAGTCTCCACTGTGCTCGCCCTGCTCTGCTGCCAGACGCTGGAGCGGTGGGTGCGCCTCATGAGGTTCCAAATCTTTCTCGACCGCTGTTCGGAGCTCGTCTAAGCGCCAGTCGTGGACCCTGGAGCTCAGGTCCTGGAAGAGACAGTGGGGGCTACCCTGCTCGCACTCTGCAAGGCCGGGGACCTCTGCTCGGAGGGGCTCTGGGTAGCGCTGAATCACCTCCTCCCGGAGATCTGCAAAGGCCCGCGTACCGCAAGGTCCCCCGCGTGGGGCCCCTCATTGCTGCTGCTGCTGCGGAGGCTGTGGCGGCGATGGCTGCTGCCGCGCCGGCGACTGGTGGCGCGGGTGCTTGGGAAGGCCAGGCAGATGGAGCAGGCGCGGAACAGCGCACCGGGACTGCAGACGGCTGCTCAGGAATGACAGCGGGCCCAGGTCCGCCACCGGCGTAAGCCCGAGCCCGCCGAGGCGGACCGGAAGACGCGCCTGACGCTCCGCATGGAGGACCGCCCGACCCTACCGGTACGTCTGGACACCGTCCACGCGGAGCAATCTGCGGAAGCAGAGGCCGACCCGGTCATCAAAGGACTGGAGACAATGGATCCACCAGGGAGAGGGAGGGGTGAGGCGGGTAAGATGCTTGAGGCGCTGCGTGACGCACTCCCGGAGGATGCTGAAGGCCGCCTGCGCATCAGGAAGATCAACGAGCGTGTCCAGCGTGGCCTCCACCTGCTGCACCGCGGTGTCCAGCCGGGTCCTGCAGAACTCCGCTGTGCCAATGGGTACGCCAAGGAACCCCATCCCCTCCACCACTCGCCGAAATGAGGAGAAGCTTGCTGGAACCACATCGCCAGCCGGCAGGAAGAGCTCACACTTCTGGGGCTGGACCTCCAACCCTATCGCTGCCAAGCCCTACCGAAGGGCTCCAAACCCAGTCTCCAAGAGGGACTCCGGACCCAGCAGATACGTGTCATCCAGATACGCAAAGACCCTGCCGACTCCTCCCATGGAATCGTGGGCGGCCTGTAGGGCGGACTGCTGCGCCAACGCGTACAAGAATGAGCCGAGAGGGTCTCCCTGACGAACGCCTCGCTCAAAGCGTACAATACACGGCTGCGTCCCGCCCTAGTAGTAGAGGTCCGATGGCTCAGCATACACCAAGGCGAGAGGAGGGACGAGGCGCTCAAAACCCCGCTTTCGGACCGCCTCAAACAGCACCGCACGCTCCATGGAATTGAAAGCGTTGCAGACATCGATGCTGAGAAGACCCCAGTCCGGACAAAGACTCAGCTGCTCGGAAATGGTGTGAACAATGGTGTCCATTCTCGTCGGTGCTCCCACACCCTGCTGCAACGGGGCAGGCGCCTGTTGCATCTCCTGGCGTCCCGTCGACACGATCCATCGCGCCACCAGGCGCCAAATGGCCTCTCCGACCGCGATTGGACGCACACCTCAATCCGGCTT
>SZWC01013844.1:0-17716 GCA_023375785.1 Penium margaritaceum
AAACCCTAAACCCTAAACCCTAAACCCTAAACCCTAAACCCTAAACCCTAAACCCTAAACCCTAAACCCTAAACCACTAAACCCTAAACCCTAAACCCTAAACCCTTAACCTTAAACCCTAAACCCTAAACCCTAAACCCTAAACCAGAACCCTAAACCCTAAACCCTAAACCCTACACCAAAGCATTGTTACCCACTCGCACTTTTTGTGACTCTTGTTGTGAGTTGTCAACGTTGACCACATGAAGTGAAACTCTTTGGTCGTGGTCAGTGACATATGCATGTTTTGGCTGGTCACTGTGCATGGTAGCCACACTGTGCCACTACATATTGAATGTCTTTGTACTTGCTAGTCGATAACTAGCATTCACAAACCATTTTTCACCCCCTCTGACCATTTGTGACTCGTGCTATGAGTTGTCAAAGTTGACCACACAAAGTGAAATTCGTTGGTCATGGTCAGTGACATATGCCTACTTTGGTTGGTCATTGTACATGGTAGCCACACCGTGCCACTACTTATTAAAGGTCATTGTTCTTGCTAGTTGATACCTGGTGTTCCCAAACCACCGTTTCCCCCTCCGACCATTTGTGACTCGTATTATGAGTTGTCTACGTTGACCACACACAGTGGATTTCTTTGATCAAAGGCAGTACATATGCCTAATTTGGTCGGTCATTGTGCATAGTAGCCACACCGTGCTACTACTTGTTGAAGTCGTTGTGCTTACTAGATGAAAACTATTATTCTGATACCATTTTCCCCCCTCTGACCATTTGTGACTCGTGGTATGGGTTGTGAACGTTGACCACCCATATTGAAATTCGTTGGTCATGGTCAGTGACATATGCCTAGTTTGCTTGTTCGGTGTGCATAGTAGCCTCACCGTGCCACTACGTATTGAAGTTCTTTGTCCTCTCTAGTTGATACATAGGGTTCCCAAACCATTGTCTCTTCCTCTGACCATTTGTGACTCGTGTTACAAGTTGTCAATATTGACCACACATAGTGGACTTCTTTGGTCATAGTCAGTGACGTGTGCATCTTTTGATTGGTCACTGTACACGATAGCCACACCATGCCACTACTTGTTGAAGGTCTTTGTACTTGCAAGTTGACAACTTGTGTTCCCAACCCATTGTTTCCCCCCTCTGACTATTTGTGACAAGTGTTATGAGTTTTCAATGTTGAACACACACTGGGAAATTGTTGTGGTCATGGTTAGTGGCATATTCCTACTTCGGTTTGTCACTGTTCGTTGTTGCCACGCCGTGTCACTACATATTGAAGGTCTTTGTGCTTTCTAGTAGAAAGCTAGTGTTCACAAGCCATTGTTACCCCCTTTGACTATGTGTGACTCTTGTTGTGAGTTGTCAATGTTGACCACATTAAGTGAAATTCTTTGGTCATGGTCACTGACATATGCATACTTTGGTTGGTCACTGTGCATGGTAGCCACACTGTGCCACTACATATTGACGGTCTTTGTATTTGCTAGTCAATATATAGTATTCACAGATCATTGTTTCCTCCTCTGACCATTTGTGACTCGTGTTATGAGTTGTCAAATTTGACCACACATAGTGACATTCTTTGGTCATGTTCAGTGACATATGTGTACTTTGGTTAGTCATTGTACATGGTAGCCACACCATGCCACTACTTATTGAAGGTCATTGTTCTTGCTAGTTTATACCTGGTGTTGCCAAACCACCGTTTCCCCCTCTGACCATTTGTGACTCGTATTATGAGTTGTCAACATTGACCACAGACAGTGGATTTCTTTGGTCAAAGGCAGTATATATGCCTACTTTGGTCGGTCGTTGTGCATAGTAGACACACCGTGCTACTACGTATTGAAGGTCGTTGTGCTTGCTACATGAAAACTAATATTCCGATACCATTGTTTCTCCCTCTGACCATTTGTGACTCGTGGTATGGGTTGTGAACGTTGACCACCCATATTGAAATTCGTTGGTCATGGTCAGTGACATACGTTTAGTTAGCTTGTTCGGTGTGCATAGTAGACTCACCGTGCCACTACTTATTAAAGTTCTTTGTCCTGTCTAGTTGATACATAGGGTTCCCAAACCATCGTCTATTCCTCGGACCAGTTGTGACTCGTGTTATGAGTTGTCAATGTTGACCACACATAGTGGACTTCTTTGGTCATAGTCCTTGACGTATGCATCCTTTGATTGGTCACTGTACACGCTAGCCACACCATGCCACTACTTGTTGAAGGTCTTTGTAATTGCTAGTTGATAACGTGTGTTCCCAACCCATTGTTTCTTCCTCCGACTATTTATGACTCGTGTTATGAGTTTTCAACGTTGACTACACACTGTGAAGTTCTTTTGGTCATGGTTAGTGGCATATGCCTACTTGGGTCTGTCACTTTTCATGGTTGCCACGCCGTGTCACTACGTATTGAAGGTCTTTGTGCTTTCTAGTAGAAAGCAAGTGTTCCCAACCCATTGTTACCCCCTTTGACTATGTGTGACTATTCTTGTGAGTTGTCAACATTGACCACATTAAGTGAAATTCTTTGGTCATGGTCAGTGACATGCATACTTTGGTTGGTCACCGTGCATGGTAGCCACACTGTACCACTACATATTGACGGTTTTTGTATTTGGTAGTAAAAAACTAGTATTCACAAACCATTGTTTCCTCCTCTGACCATTTGTGACTCGTGTTATGAGTTGTCAACGTTGACCACACATATTGACATTCTTTGGTCATGGTCAGTGACATATGCCTACTTTGGTTGGTCATTGCTCATGGTAGCCACACCGTGCCACTACTTAAAGAATGTCCTTGTGCTTGCTAGTTGATACCTGGTGTTCCCAAATCATCGTTCCCCCCTTTGACCATTTGTGACTCGTATTATGAGTTGTCAATGTTGACCACACACAGCGGATTTCTTTTGTCAAAATCAGTACATATGTCTACTTTGGTCTGTCATTGTGCATGGTAGCCACACCGTGCTACTAATTATTGAAGGTCGTTGTCCTTGGTAGTTGAAAACTAATATTCCAAAACCATTGTTTACCCCTCTGACCATTTGTGACTCGTGTTATGGGTTGTGAACGTTGACCACCCATACCGAAATTCTTTGGTCATGGTCAGTGACATTTGCCTAGTTTGGTTGTTCCGTGTGCTTAGTAGCCACACCGTGCCACCACGTTTTGAAGTTCTTTGTCCTTTATAGTCGATACATAGGGTTCCCAAACCATTGTCTCTCCCTCTGACCATTTGTGACTCGTGTTATGAGTTGTCAATGTTGTCCACACATGGTGAACTTCTTTGGTCATAGTCACTGACGTATGCATCCTTTGGTTGGTCACTGTGCACGCTAGCCACACCGTGCCACTGCTTGTTGAAGGTCTTTGTACTTGCTAGTTGATAACTAGTGTTCCCAACCCATTGTTTCCTCCTCTGACCATTTGTGACTCATGTTATGAGTTTTCAACGTTGACCACACACTGTGAAATTCGTTTGGTCATGACTAGTGGCATATGCCTACTTTGGTTTGTCACCGTACATGGTTGCCACGCCGTGTCACTACGTATTCGAGGTCTTTGTGCTTTCTAGTTGATAGCTAGTGTTCCCAAACCATTGTTATCCACTCTCACTATCTGTGACTCTTGTTGTGAGTTGTCAACGTTGACCACATGAAGTGAAGTTCTTTGTTCATGGTCAGTGACATATGCATATATTGGCTGGTGACTGTGCATTGCAGCCACGCTGTGCCACTTCATATTGAAGGTCTATGTACTTGCTAGTCGATAACTAGCCATCACAAACGATTGTTTCCCCCTCTCAACATTTGTGACTCGTGTTATGAGTTGTCAAAGCTGACCACGCATAGTGACATTGTTTGGTCATGGTACATGGTAGCCACACCGTGCCACTACCTATTGAAGGTCCCTGTGCTTGCTAGTTGATACGTGGTGTTCCCAAACCATCGTTCGCCCCTCTGACCATTTGTGACTCGTGTTATGAGTTGTCAACGTTGACCACACACATCGGATTTCTTTGGTCAAAGGAAGTATATATGCCTACTTTTGTCGGTCATTGTGCATGGTAGCCACACTGTGCTACTACTTATTCAAGGTCGTTGTACTTGCTACTTGAAAACTAATATTCCAAAACAATTGTTTCCCCCTCTGACCATTTGTGACTCGTGCTATGAGTTGTGAACGTTGACCACCCATATTGAAATTATTTGGTCATGGTCAGTGACATAGGCCTTGTTTGGTTATTCGGTGTGCATAGTAGCCACACCGTGCCACTACTTGTTGAAGGTCTTTGTACTTGCTAGTTAATAACTAGTGTTCCCAACCGATAAGTTTTTCCCTTTATCCTTTCTAGTCACTACATAGGGTTCCTAATCCATTGTCTCTCCCTCTGACCATTTGTTACTTGTGTTATGAGTTGTCAATGTTGACCACACATAGTGGACTTCCTTTTGTCATAGTCAGTGACATATGCATCCTTTGGTTGGTCACTGTGCACGTAAGCCACACCGTGCCACTACTTGTTGAAGGTCTTTGTACTTCCTAGTTGATAACTAGTGTTCCCAACCCATTGTTTCCCCCTCTGACCATTTGTGACTCGTGTTATGAGTTTTGAACATTGACCACACACTGTGAAATTCTTTTGGTCATGGTTAGTGGCATATGCCTACTTTGCTTTGTCACTGTACATGGTTGCCATGCCGTGTCACTACGTATTGAAGGTATTTGTGCTTTCTATTTGATAGCTAGTGTTCCCAGACCATTGTTAGCCCCTCTGACTATCTGTGACTCTTGTTTTGAGTTGTCAATGTTGACCACATGAAGTGAAATGATTTGGTCATGGTCAGTGACATATGCATATTGTGGTTGGTCAATGTGCATGGTAGCCACACAGTGCCACTGCGTATTGAAGGACTTTATACTTGCCAATCGATAACTCTTATTCACAAACCATTGTTTCCCCCTCTGGCCATTTGTGACCCGTGTTATGAGTTTTCAAAGTTGACCTCACATAGTGACATTCTTTGGTCATGGTCAGTGACATATGCCTACTTTGGTTGGTCATTGTACATTGTAGTCAAACCGTGCCACTACATATTGAAGGTCCTTGTGCTTACTAGTTGATACCTGGTGTTCCCAAACCATCGACCCCCCCTCTGACCATTTGTGACTCGTATTATGAGTTGTCAACGTCGACCACACACAATGGATTTCTTTGGTCAAAGGCAGTACATATGCCTACGTTGGAAGGTCATTGTGCATGGTAGCCACACCGTGCTACTACTTACTGAAGGTCATTGTACTTGCTAGTTGAAACGTAATAAGCCAAAGCCATTGTTTCCCCCTCTGACCATTTGTGACTCGTGTCATGGGTTATGAACGTTGACCACCCATATTGGAATTCTTTGGTCATGGTCAGTGACATACGCCTAGTTTTGTTATTCGGTGTGCATAGTAGCCACACCGTGCCACTAATTCTTGAAGATCTCTCTCCTTGATAGTTGCTACATAGGGTTTCCAAACTGTTGTCTCTCCATCTGACCAATTTTTACTCGTTTTATGAATTGTCAATGTTGACCACACATAGTGGACTTCTTTGGTCATAGTCAGTGACGTAAGCATCATTTGGTTGGTCACTGTGCAGGCTATCCACACTGTGCCACTACTTGTTGAAGATCTTTGTACTTGCTAGTTGATATCTAGTGTTCCCAACCCATTGTTTCCCCCTCTGACCACTGTGACTCGTGTTATGAGTTTTCAACGTTGACCACACACTGTGAAATTCTTTTGGTCATGGCTAGTGGCATATGCCTACTTTGGTTTGTCACTGTACATGGTTTCCACGCTGTGTCACTACGTTTTGAAGGTCTTTGTGCTTTCTAGTTGATAGCTAGTGTTCCCAAACGATTGTTACCCCCTTTGACTAAGTGTGACGCTTGTTGTGAGCTGTCAAGGTTGACCACATGAAGTGAAATTATTTGGTCATGGTCAGTGACATATGCATACATTGGCTGCTCAGCGTGCATGGTAGCCACACTGTGCCACTACATATTAAAAGGTCTTTGTACTTGCTGGTCGATAGCTAATATTCACAAACCATTGTTTCCCCCTCTGACCATTTGTGACTCGTGTTATGAGTTGTCAAAGCTGACCACACATTGTGACGTTCTTTGGTCATGGTCAGTGACATATGCCTACTTTGGTTGGTCATTGTACATGGTAGCCACACCGTGCCACAACTCATTGAAGGTCCTTGTGCTTGCTAGTTGATACCTGGTGTGCCCAAACCATGGTTCCCCCCTCTGACCATTTGTGACACATATTATGAGTTGTCAACGTTGACCACACACAGCGGACTTCTTTGGTCAAAGGCAGTACATATGCCTACTCTGGTCGGTCATTGTGCATGGTAGCCACACCATGCTACTACGTATTGAAGGTCGTTGTACTTGCTAGTTGAAAACTAATTTTCCAAAACCATTGTTTCCCCCTTTGACCATTTGTGACTCGTGTTATGGGCTGTGAACGTTGACCACCCATATTGAAATACTTTGGTCATGGTCAGTGACACATGCCTAGTTTGATTGTTCGGTGTGCATAGTAGCGACACCGTGCCACTACTTATTGAAGTTCTTTGTCCTTTCTTTTCACTTAATAGGGTTTCCAATCCGTTGTCTCTCCCTCTGACAATTGTTGACTCGTGTTATGAGTTGTCAATGTTGACCACACATAGCGGTCTTCTTTGGTCATGGTCAGTGACGCATGCATCCGTTGGTTGGTCAATGTGCACGCTAGCCACACCGTACCACTACTTGTTGAAGGTCTTTTTACTTGCTAGTTGTTAACTAGTAATCCAAACACATTGTTTCCCCCTCTGACCATTTATGACTCGTGTTATGAGTTTTCAACTTTGACCACACAATGTGAAATTCTTTTGGTCAATGTTAGTGGAATATGCCTACTTTGGCTTATCACTGTAAATTGTTGCCCACCGTGTCACTCCGTATTGAAGGTCTTTGTGCTTTCTAGTTTATAGCTTGTGTTCCCAAACCATTTTTACCCCATGTGACTATCTGTGACTCTTGTTGTAAGTTGTCAACGTTGACCACATGAAGTGAAATTATTTGGGCATGGTCAATGACATAAGCATACTTTGGTTGGTCACTGTGCATGGTAGCCACACTGTGCCATTGCATATTGAAGGTGTTTATACTGGCTATTCGATAACTATTATTCACAAACCATTGTTTCCGCCTCTGACCATTTGTGACCCATGTTATTAGCTGTCAAAGTTGGAAACACATAGTGACATTCTTTGGTCATGGTCAGTGACATATGCCTACTTTGGTTGGTCATTGTACATGGTAGCCACACCATGCCAGTACTTATTGAACGTCCATGTGCTTGCTAGTTGATACCCGGTGTTCCCAAACCATTTGTGACTCGTATTATGAGTTGTCAACGTTGACCACACACGGTGGATTTCTTCGGTCAAAGGCAGCACAGATGCCTACTTTGGGCGGTCATTGTGCAGGGTAGCCACACCGTGCTATTACTTATTGAAGGTCGTTGTACTTCATAGTTGAAAACTAATTTTCCAAAACCATTGTTCCCCCCTGAGACCATTTCTGACTCGTGTTATGGGTTGTGAACGTTGACCACCCATATTGAAATTCTTTGGTCATGTTCAGTGACATATGCCTAGTTTGGTTGTTCGGTGTGCATAGTAGCCACACCGTGCTACTACTCATTGAAGTTATTTGTCCTTTCTAGTCGCTACATAGGGTTCCCAAACCATTGTCTCTCCCTCTGACCATTTGTGACTCGTTTAATGAGTTGTCAATGTTGACCACACATAGTGGACTTCTTTGGTCATAGTCAGTGACGTATGCATCCTTTGGTTGGTGACTGTGTACGCTAGCCACACTGTGCCACTACTTGTTGCAGGTCTTTGTACTTGCTAGTTGATACCTGGTGTTCCCAACCCATTTTTCCCCCCTCTGACCATTTGTGACTCGTGTTATGAGTTTTCAACGTTGACAACACACTGTGAAATTCTGTTGGTCATGGTTAGTGGCATATGCCTACTTTGGTTTGTCACTGTACATGGTTGCCACACCGTGTCACTACGTATTAAAGATCTGTGTGTTTTCTAGTTGATAGCTAGTGTTCCCAAACCATTGTTACCCCCTTTGACTAAGTGCGACTCTTGTTGTGAATTGTCAACGTTGACCACATGAAGTGAAATTCTTTGGTCATGGTCAGTGACAAATGCATACTTTGGTTGATCACTGTGCATGGTAGCCACACTGCGCCAATACATATTGACGGTCTTTGTACTTGCTAGTCGATAACTAGTATTCACAAACCATTGATTCCCCCCCTGAACAGTTGTGACTCGTGTTATGAGTTTTCAAAGTTGACCACACATTGTGACATTATTTGGTCATGGTCAGAGACATATGCCTCCGTTGGTTGGTCATTGTACATGGTAGCCACACCGTGCCACTACTTATTGAAGGTCATTGTGCTTGCTAGTTGTTACCTGGTGTGCCCAAACCATCGTTCCCCCCTCTGACCATTTGTGACACGTATTATGAGTTGTCAACGTTGACTACACACAGCGGATTTCTTTGGTCAAAGGCAGTAGATATGCATACTTTGGCCGGTCATTGTGCATGGTAGCCACACCGTGCTACTACGTATTGAAGGTTGTTGTACTTGCTACTTGAAAACTAATATTCCAAAACCATTGTTTCCCCCTCTGACCATATCTGACTCGTGTTATGGGCTGTGAACGTTCACCACCCATATTGAACTTCTTTGGTTATTATCAGTGACATATGCCTAGTTTGGTTGTTTGGTGTGCATAGTAGTGACGCCGTGCCACTACTTATTGAAGATCTTTGTCCTTTCTAGTCGCTACATAGGGTTCCCAGTCCATTGTCTCTCCCTTGACCATTTTTGACTCGTGTTCTGAGTTGTCAATGTTGACCACACATAATGGACTTCCTTGGTCATAGTCAGTGACATATGCATCCTTTCGTTGGTCACTGTGCACGCTAGCCACACCGTTTCACTACTTGTTGAAGGTCTTTGTACTTGCTACTTGATAACTAGTGTTTCTCCCCCATTGTTTCCCCCTCTGATCATTTGTGACTCGTGTTATGAGTTTTCAACGTTGATCCCACACTGTGAAATGCTTTTGGTCATTGTTAGTGGCATATGCGTACTTTGGTTTGTCACTGTACATGGTAGCCACGCCGTGGCACTAAGTATTGAATGTCTTTGTGCTTTCTAGTTGATAGTTAGTGTTCCCAAACCATTGTTACCCCGTCTGACTATCTGTGACTCTTGTTGTGAGTTGTGGACGTTGACCACGTGAAGTTAAATTCTTTGGTCAAGGTCTGTGACATATACATTCTCTGGTTGGTCACTGTGCATGGTAGCCACACTGTGCCACTACATATTGAAGGCGTTTATACTTGCTAGTCGATAACTATTATTCACAAACCATTGTTTCCCCCTCTGACCATTTGTGACCCGTGTTATGAGTTGTCAAAGTTGACCACACATAGTGACATTCTTTGGTCATGGTCAGTGACATATGCCTACTTTGGTTGGTCATTGTACATGGTAGCCACACATTGCCACTACGTATTGAAGGTCCTTGTGCGTTATACTTGATACCTGGTGTTCCCAAACCATCGTTCCCCCCCTGACCATTTGTGACTCGTATTATGAGTTGTCAATGTTGACCACACACAGCGGATTTCTTTGGTCAAAGGCAGTACATATGCCTACTTTGGTCAGTCATTGCTCATTGTAGCCAGACCGTGCTTCTACTTACTGAAGGTCGTTCTACTTGCTAGCTGAAAACTAATATTCCAAAACCATTGTTTCCCCCTCCGACCATTTGTGACTCGTATTATGGGTTGTGGACGTTCACCACCCACATTGAAATTCTTTGGTCATGGTCAGTGACATATGCCTAGTTTGGTTGTTCAGTGTGCATAGTAGCCACACTGTGCCACTACTTATTGAAGTTCTTTGTCCTTTCTAGTCCCTACATAGGGTTCCCAAACCATTGTCTCTCCCTCCGACCATTTCTGACTCGTATTATGAGTTGTCAATGTTGATCACACATAGTGGACTTCCTTGGTCATAGTGAGTGACGTATGCATCCTTTTGGTTGGTCATTATGCACGCTAGCCACACAGGCCCACTACTTATTGAAGTTCTTTGTACTTGCTAGTTTATAACTAGTGTTCCAAATCCATTGTTTCCCCCCTCTGACCATTTGTGACTCGTGTTATGAGTTTTCAACATTGACCACACACTGTTAAATTATTTTGGTCATTGTCAGTGGCATATGCCTACTTTGGTTTGTCACTGTACATGGTTGCCATTCCGTGTCACTACGTATTGAAGGTATTTGTGCTTTCTACTTGATAGATAGTGTTCCCAAACCATTGTTACCCCCTCTGACTATCTTTGTCTCTTGTTGTGAGTTGTCAATGTTGACCACATGAAGTGAAATTCTTTGGTCATGGTCAGTGACATATGCATTGTTTGGTTGGTCACTTTGCATGCTGGCCACACCGTGCCAGTACATATTGAATGTATTTATACTTTCCAGTCGATAACTATTATTCACAAACCATTGTTTTCCCCTCTGACAATTTGTGACCCGTGTTCTGTGTTGTCAAAGTTGACCACACATGGTGACGTTCTTTGGTAATGGTCAGTGACATATGCCTACTTTGGATGGTCATTGTACATGGTAGCCACACCGTGCCACTACTTATCGAAGGTCCTTTTGCTTGCTAGTTGATACCCGGTGTTCCCAAACCATCGTCCCCCCCTCTGACCATTTGTGACTCCTATTAAGAGTTGTCAATATTGACTACACAAACCGGTTTTATTTGGTCAAAGGCAGTACATATGCCTACTTTGGTTGGTCATTGTTCATGGTATCCACACCGTGTTACTACTTACTGAAGGTCGTTGTACTTGCTAGTTGAAAACTAATATTCCAAACCCATTGTTTCCCCATCTGACCATTTGTGACTCGTGTTATGGGTTGTGAAAGTTGACCACCCATATTGAAATTATTTGGTCATGGTCAGTGACATTTGCCTAGTTTGGTTGTTCAGTGTGCATAGTAGCCACACAATGCCACTACTTATTGAAGTTCTTTGTCCTTTGTAGTCGCTGCATAGGGTTTCCAAACCATTCTCTCTCCATCTGACTGTTTTTGACTCTTGTTATCAGTTGACCACACATAGTGGACTTCTTTGGTAATAGTAAGTGACGTATGCATCCTTTGGTTGGTCACTGTGCACGCTAGCCACACCGTGCTACTACTTGTTGAAGGTATTTGTACTTGCTAGTGTTCCCAACCCATTGTTTCCCCCTCTGACCATCTGTGACTCGTGTTATAAGTTTTAAACATTGACCACACACTGTGAAATTCTTTTGGTCATGGTTAGTGGCATATGCCTACTTTGGTTTATCACTGTACATGGTTTCCACGCCATGTCACTGCGTCTTGAAGGTCTTTGTATCTTCTAGTTGATAGCTGGTGTTCCGAAAGCATTGTTACACACTCTCACTATCTGTGACTCTTGTTGTGAGTTGTCAACGTTGACCACATGAAGTTAAATTATTTGGTCATGGTCAGCGACATA
Source organism: Penium margaritaceum (assembly GCA_023375785.1). Taxonomy (NCBI): domain Eukaryota; kingdom Viridiplantae; phylum Streptophyta; class Zygnematophyceae; order Desmidiales; family Peniaceae; genus Penium; species Penium margaritaceum. The sequence goes on from SZWC01013844.1 coordinate 11,715, forward strand.
TGCATATATTGGCTGGTCACTGTGCATGGTAGCCACAGCGTGCCACTACATATTAAAGATCTTTGTACTTGCTAATCGATAACTAGTCTTCACAAACCATTGTTTCCCCCTCTGACCAATTGTGACTCGTGTTATTATTTGTCAAAGTTGACCACACATAGTGACATTCTTTGGTCATGGTCAGTGACATATGCCTACTTTGGTTGGTCATTGTACATGGTAATCGCACCGTGCCACTGTTTATTGAAGGTCCTTGCTCTTGCTAGTTAATACCTTGTGTTCCCAAACCATCGTTCCCCCCTCTGACCATTTGTGACTCGTATTATGAGTTGTCAACGTTGACCACACACAGCGGATTTCTTTGGTCAAAGGCAGTACATATGCCTACTTTGGCCGGTCGTTGTGCATGGTAGCCACACCGTGCTACTACTTATTGAAGGTCGTTGTACTTGCTAGTTGAAAACTAATATTCCGAAACCATTGTTCCCCCCTCTGACCATTTGTGACTTGTGGTATGGGTTGTGAACGTTGACTACCCATATTGACATTCTTTGGTCATGGTCAGTGACATATGCCTAGTTTGGTTGGTCGGTGTGCATAGTAGCCTCACCGAGCCACTATGTATTGAAGTTATTTTTCCTTTCTAGTTGATACATAGGGTTCCCAAACCATTGTCTCTCCCTCTGAACATTTATGACTCGTGTTATGAGTTGTCAATGTTGACCACACCTAGTGGAATTCTTTGGTCATTGTCAGTGACGTATGCATCCTTTGGTTGGTCACTGTGCACGCTAGCCACATCGTGCCACTACTTCTTGAACATCTTTGTTCTTGTTTGTTGATAACTTATGTTCCCAATCCATTGACTCCCCCTCTTACCATTTGTGGCTCGTGTTATGAGTTATCAACGTTGACCACACACTGTTATGTTCTTTTGGTCGTTGTTTGTGGCATGTGCCTACTTTCGTTTGTCACTGTACATGGTTGCCAGGCCGTGTCACTATGTATTGAAGGTCGTTGTGCTTTCTTGTTGAGAGCTAGTGTTCCTAAACCACTGTTACCCCCTTTGACTAAGTGTGACTCTTGCAGTGAGTTATCGGCATTGACCACATGAAGTGAAATTATTTGGTCATGGTCAGTGACATATGCATACTTTGGTTGGTCACTGTGCATGGTAGCCACACTGTGCCACTACATATTGACGGTCTTTGTACTTGCTAGTCGATAACTAGTATTCACAAACCATTATTTCCCCCTCTGACCATTTGTGACTCGTTTTATGAGTTGTCAAAGTTGACCACACATTGTGACATTCTGTGGTCATGGTCAGTGACGTATGCCCACTTTGGTTGGTCATTGTACATGGTAGCCACACCGTGCCACTACTTATTCAAGGTCCTTGTACTTGCTAGTTGATACCTGGTGTTCCCAAACCATCATTCCCTCCTCTGACCATTTGTTACACGTATTATGAGTTGTCGACGTTGACCACACACAGCGGATTGCTTTGGTCAAAGGCAGGACATATGCCTATTTTGGTCAGTCATTGTGCATGGTAGCCACACCGTGCTACTACTTATTGAAGGTCATTGTACATGTTAGTTGAAAACTAATATTCCAAAACCATTGTTTCCCCCTCTGACCATTTGTGACTGCGTTATGGGTTGTGAGCATTGACCACCCATATTGAAATTCTTTCGTCCTGGTCAGTGACATATGCCTATTTTGGTTGTTCGGTGTGCAAAGTAGCCACACCGTGCCACTACTTATTGAAGTTATCTGTCCTTTCTAGACGCTACATATGGTTCCCAATCCAATGTATCTCCCTCTGACCATTTTTTACTCGTGTTACGAGTTGTCAATGTTGACCACACATAGTGGAATTCTTTGGTCATAGTCAGTGACGTATGCATCATTTGGTTGGTCACTGTGCATGCTAGCCATACCGTGCCACTACTTGTTGAAAATCTTTGTACTTTCTAGTTGATGACTAGTGTTCCCAACCCATTGTTTCCCCCTGTGAGCATTTGTGACTCGTGTTATGAGTTTTCAATGTTTACCACACACTGTGAAATTATTTTGGTAATTGTTAGTGGCATGTGCCTACTTTGGTTTGTCACTGTACATGGTTGCCACGCCGTGTCACTACGTATTGAAGGTCTTTTAGCTTTCTAGTTGATAGCTAGTAGTCCCAATCCATTGTTACCCCCTCTGACTATGTGTGACTCTTGTTGTGAGTTGTCAACATTGACCACATGATATGAAATTCTTTGGTCATGGTCAGTGACATATGCATACTTTGGTTGGTCACTGTGCATGGTAGCCACACAGTACCAGTACGTATTGAAGTTCTTTGTACTTGCTATTCGATAACTATTATTCACAATCCATTGTTTACCCCTCTGACCATTTGTGGCCCGTGTTATGAGTTGTCAAGGTTGACCACACATAGTGACATTCTTTGGTCATGGTCAGTGACGTATGCCTCATTTGGTTGGTCATTGTACATGGTAGCCACACCGTGCCAGTACTCATTGAAGGTCCTTGTGCTTGCTAGTTGATACCTGGTGTTCCCAAACCATCGTCCCCCCCCCTCTGACCAATTGCGACTCGTTTTTTTGAGTTGTCAATGCTGACCACACACACCGGATTTCTTCAGTCAAAGGCAGTACATATGCCTACTTTGGTCGGTCATTGTACATGGTAGCCACACCGTGCTACTACTTATTGAAGGTCTTTGTACTTGCTAGTTAAAAGTAACATTCCGAAACCATTGTTTTCCCCTCTGACCATTTGTGACTCGTGTTATGGGTTGTGAACATTGACCACCCATATTGAAATCCTCTGGTCATGGTCAGTGACATATGCCTAGTTTTGTTGTTTGGTGTGCATAGTAGCCTCACCGTGCCACTACGTATTGAACTTCTTTGTCCTTTCTAGTCGATACATATGGTTTCCAACCATTGTCTCTCCCTGTGACCTTTTGTGACTCGTGTTATGAGCTGTCAACGTTGACCACACATGGTGGACTTCTTTGGTCATAGTCAGTGACGAATGCATCCTTTGGTGGTCACTGTGCACGCTAGCCATACCGTGCCACTACTTGTTGAAGGTATTTGTACTTGCTAGTTGATAACTCGTTTTCCCAACCCATTGTTTCCCCCTCTGACCATTTGTGACTCGTGTTATGAGTTTTCAACGTTGACCACACATTGTGAAATTCGTTTGGTCATGGGTAGTGGCATATGCCTACTTTGGTTTGTCACTGTACATGGTTGCCACGCCGTATCACTACGTATTGAAGGTCTTTGTGCTTTTTAGTTGATGGCTAGTGTTCCCAAACCATTGTTACCCCCTTTGACTATCAGTGACTCTTGTTGTGAGTTGTCAACGTTGACCACATGAAGTGAAATTCTTTGGTCACGGTCAGAAACATATGCATACTTTGGTTGGTCACTGTGCATGGTAGCCACACTGTACCACTACATCTTGAAGGTCTTTGTACTTGCTAGTCGATAACTAGTATTCACAAACCATTGTTTCCCCCTCTGACCATTTGTGACTCGTGTTACGAGTTGTCAAATTTGACCACACATAGTGACATTCCTTGGTCATGGTCAGTGACATATGCCTACTTTGTTTGGTCATTGTACATGGTAGCCACACCGTGCCACTATTTATTGAAGGTCCTTGTGCTTGCTAGTTGATACCTGGTGTTCCCAAATCGACGTTCCCCCTCTGACCATCGTGACTCGTATTATGAGTTGTCAACGTTGACCACACACAATTATTAAACTTCTTTGTCCTCGCTAGTTGAAAACTAATATTTCGAAACCATCGTTTCTTCCTCTGACCATTTGTGACTCGTGTTATGGTTTTTAAACGTTGACCACCCATACTGAATTTATGTGGTCATGGTTAGTGACACATGCCTAGTTTGGAAGTTCGGTGTGCATAGTAGCCACACCGTGCCACCACGTATTGAAGTTCTTTGTCCTTTCTATTCGATACATAGGGTTCCCAAACCATTGTCTCTCCCTCTGACAATTTGCGAATCGTGTTATAAGTTGTCAATGTTGACCACACTTAGTGGACTTATTTGGTCATAGTCAGTGACGTATGCATCTTTTGGTTGGTCACTGTGCACGCTAGCCACATCATGCCACTACTTGTTGACGGTCTTTGTACTTGCTAGCTGATTACTAGTGTTCCCAACCCATTGTTCGCCCTCTGACCATGTGTGACTCGTGTTATGACCACACGATGAAATTCTTTTGGTCATGGTTAGTGGCATATGCCTACTTTGGCTTGTCACTGTACATGGTTGCCTCACCATGTCACTACGTATTGAAGGTCTTTGTGCTTTCTAGTTAATAGCTAGTGTTCCCAACCCATTCCTACACCCTTTGACTATGTGTGACTCTTGTTGTGAGTTGTCATCGTTGACCACATGAAGTGAAATTCTTTGGTCATGGTCAGTGACATATGCATACTTTGGTTGGTCACCGTGCATGGTAGCCACACTGTGCCACTACATATTGACGGTCTTTGTACTTGCTAGCCAATAACTAGTATTCACAAACCATTGTTTCCCCCTTTGGCCATTTTTGACACGTGTTATGAGCTGTCAAAGTTGACCACACATAGTGACATTCTTTGGTCATGGTCAGTGACATATGCCTACTTTGATTGGTCATTGTACATGGTAGCCACATCGTGCCACTACTTATTAAAGGTCATTGTGCTTGCTAGTTGATACCTGGTGTTCTCAAACCATCGTTCCCCCCTCGGACCATTTGTGATTCGTATTATGCGTTGTCATCATTGACCACACACAGCGGATTTCTTTCATCAAAGACAGTACATGTGCCTACTTTTGCTGGTCATTGGACATGGTAGCCATACCGTGCTACTACATATTGAAAGTCGTTGTACTTGCTAGTTGAAAACTAACATTCCAAAATCATTCTTTCCCCCTCTGACCATTTGTGACTTGTGTTATGGGTGGTGAACGTTGACCACCCATATTGAAGTTCTTTGGTCATGGTCAGTGACATATGCCTAGTTTGGTTGTTCCGTGTGCTTAGTAGCTTCATTGTGCCACTACTTATTGAATTTCTTTGTCTTTCCTAGTCAACACTTAGGGTTCCCAAACCATTGTATCTCCCTCTGACCATTGTTGACTCGTGTTATGAGTTGTGACTGCTGACCACACATAGTGGACTTCTTTGGTCATAGTCAGTGATGTATGCATCCTTTGGTTGGTCACTGTACACGCTATCCACACCGTGCCACTACTTGTTGAAGGTCTTTGTACTTGCTAGTTGATAACTAGTGTCCGCAACCCATTATTCCCCCCTCTGACCATTTGTGACTCGTGTTATGAGTTTTCAACGTTGACCACACACTGTGAAATTTGTTTGGTCATGGTTAGTGGCATATGCCTACTTTGGTTTCTCACTGTACATGGTTGCCACACCGTGTCACCACATATTGAAGGTCTTTGTGCTTTCTAGTTGATAGATAGTGTTCCCAAACCATTGTTACCCCCTTTGACTATCTGTGACTCTTGTTGTGAGTTGTCAACTTTGACCACATGAAGTGAAATTCTTCGGTCATGGTTAGTGACATATGCATACATTGGTTGGTCATTGTGCATGGGAGCCACACTGTGCCACTACATATTGAAGGTCTTTGTACTTGCTAGTCGATAACTAGTATTCACAAACCATTGTTTTCCCCTCTAACCATTTGTGACTCGTGTTATGAGTTGTCAAAGTTGACCACACATAGTGACATTCTTTGGTCATGGTCAGTGGCATATGCCTACTTTGGTTGGCTAGTGTACATGGTAGCCACACCGTGCCACTACTTATTGAAGGTCCTTGTGCTTGCTAGTTGATACCTGGTGTTCCCAAACCATCATTCCCATATTGATATTCTTTGGTCATGGTCAGTGACATATGCCTACTTTGGTTGGTCATTGTACATGGTAGCCACAC
>SZWC01013844.1:58689-77784 GCA_023375785.1 Penium margaritaceum
TTCCAACCCAACTTCCAACCCAACTTCCAATCCAACTTCCAACCCAACTTCCAACCCAACTTCCAAACCAACTTCCAACCGAACTTCCAACCCAACTTTGAACCCAACTTCCAACTCAACTTCCAACCCAACATTGAACCCAACGTCCAACCCAACTTTGAGCCCAACTTCCAACACAACTTCTAACACAAATTCTAACCCAACTTCCATCCCAACTTCCATCCCAACATCCCACCAAACTTCCAACCCAACTTCCAACCCAACTTCCAACCCAACTTTCAACCCAACTTCCAACCAATCTTCTAATTCAACTTCTGACCCAACTTCCGACCCAGCTTCTAACCCAGCTTCCAACCCAACTTTCAACCCAACTTCCAACCCAACTTCCAACCCAACCTCCAACCCAACTTCCAACCCAACTTCCATTCCAACTTCCACCCCAACTTCCATCCCAACTTCCACCCCAACTTCCAACCCAACTTCCAACCCAACTTCCAGCCCAACTTCCAACCCAACTTCCAACCGTATTTCCAACTCAACTTCCAACCTAACTTCAAACCCAACTTCCATCCCAACTTCCAACCCAACCTCCAACCCAACTTTCAACCCAACTTCCAACCCAGATTCCAACCCAACTTCCAACCCAACTTCCAACACAACTTCCAACCCAACTTCCAACCCAGCATCCAACCTAGCTTCCAATCCAACTTTCAACCCAACTTCCAACCCAACATCCACCCCAACTTCCAACCCAACTTCCAACCCAACTTCCAACCCAACTTCCATCTCAACGTCCATCCTAACTTCCAACCCAACTTCCAACCCAGCTTCCAACCCAAATTCCAACCCAACTTCCAACCCAACGTCCAACCCTACTTCCAACCCAGATTCCATCCCAACCTTCAACCCATCTTCCAATCCAACTTCCAACCCAACATTCAACCCAACTTCCAACCCAACCTCCAACCCAACTTCCAACCTAACTTTTAACCCAACTTCCAACCCAACTTATAACCCAACTTCCAACCCATCTTTGAACCCAACTTCAAACTCAACTTCCAACCCAACGTTCAACCCAACGTCCAACCCAACTTCCAACCCAACTTCCAACCCAATTTCTAACACAACTTCTAACCCAACCTCCATCCCAACTTCCATCCCAACTTCAAGCCCAAATTCCATCCCAATTTCCATCCCAACATCCAACCCAACTTCCTGTCATAATTAGTCCCGTAAACCTGGCAGTACTCCCACCAGCTGTAAAAGATATTCTCAATAAATGGTTCAGCTGTGAACCACCCTCGGTCGACACACTAGCCGTTGTCGATGCACTAACCGTTGTCGACGCCTTAGCCGGCAAACGGCTATCGGACCGAGTAATCCCGAAATAAGTGGTCACCACGCAAGCGCGTCCGGCTAGCGCACAAGAAGCCGTTGCTAAGTTTGTCTTGTTTTGTTATTTATATATACGGAGGATGTTCATTCCCTCCAGTTAACCAGAACAGTTCTGCTCATCCTGTTCCCCCTTGGTTCCGTGGCTTCGCCGCCGTGTCTTCGCACTGCTTGCTCCTCGCATTTCATGTCTTCGCAAGTCCCTCTCAACTCTTCACTCCGTCACTCTCGTTCCTTCGCTCAGCTCTCTTACTCCGCCAACCATCACTCATCTCGCCAGCACACTCTTTCACATCAACTTGTCTACCTCGACTATCTCGCCTCTCAGCCTCTATCAACCTCCGCGACTTACTCCTCTGACTGCTCTCGCCTGCGTCACTCTGTTGACGTACGCTTGCGTGTTCTAACGCTTCTGCCTGCTTCTGCTGCTGCTGTTCTCGTGTCTGGTTATTCTGACACTTCCAACCCAACTTCCAACCCAACTTCCAACCCAACTTCCAACCCAACTTCCAACCCAACTTCTGACCCAACTTCCGACCCAGCTTCTAACCCAACTTCCAACCCAACTTTCAACCCAACTTCCAACCCAACTTCCAACCGAACTTCCAACCCGACTTCCAGCCCAACTTTCAACCCAACTTCCAACCCAAGTTCCAACCCAACTTCCAACCTAACTTCCATCCCAACTTCCAGCCCAACTTCCATCCCAACTTCCATCCCAACTTCCAACCCAACTTCTGACCCAACTTCCGACCCAGCTTCTAACCCAACTTCCAACCCAACTTCCATCCCAACTTCCGGCCCAAATTGAAACGCAACTTCCAACCCAACTTCCAACCCAAGTTCCAGCCCAACCTCCAACCTGACTTCCAACCCAACTTCCATCCCAACTTCCGGCCCAAATTGAAACGCAACTTCCAACCCAACTTCCAACCCAAGTTCCAGCCCAACCTCCAACCTGACTTCCAACCCAACTTCCATCCCAACTTCCGGCCCAAATTGAAACGCAACTTCCAACCCAACTTCCAACCCAAGTTCCAGCCCAACCTCCAACCTGACTTCCAACCCAACTTCCATCCCAACTTCCGGCCCAAATTGAAACGCAACTTCCAACCCAACTTCCAACCCAAGTTCCAGCCCAACCTCCAACCTGACTTCCAACCCAACTTCCATCCCAACTTCCGGCCCAAATTGAAACGCAACTTCCAACCCAACTTCCAACCCAAGTTCCAGCCCAACCTCCAACCTGACTTCCAACCCAACTTCCATCCCAACTTCCGGCCCAAATTGAAACGCAACTTCCAACCCAACTTCCAACCCAAGTTCCAGCCCAACCTCCAACCTGACTTCCAACCCAACTTCCATCCCAACTTCCGGCCCAAATTGAAACGCAACTTCCAACCCAACTTCCAACCCAAGTTCCAGCCCAACCTCCAACCTGACTTCCAACCCAACTTCCATCCCAACTTCCGGCCCAAATTGAAACGCAACTTCCAACCCAACTTCCAACCCAATTTCCAACCCAACTTCCAACCCAACTTCCAACCCAGCTTCCAACCCAACTTCCAACCCAACTTCCAACCCAACTTCTAACCCAACTTCCAACCCATATTCCATCCCAACTTTCAACCCAGCTTCCAATCCAACTTCCAACCCAACTTCCAACCCAATTTCCAACCCAACCTCCAACCCAACTTCCAACCTAATTTCCATCCCAACTTCCTGCCCAGCTTCCATGCCAACTTCCAACCCAACTTCCAACCCAACTTCCAACCCTATTTCCAACCCAACATCCAACCCAACTTCCAAGACAACATCCAACCCATTTCATAATCCAACTCCCAACCCAACTTCCAACCCAACTTCGAGTCCAAGTTCCAACCTAACTTCCATCCTAACCTCCATCCGAACTTCCATCCCAACTTCCAACCCAACTTCCAACCCAACTTCCAAGCCAACTTCCAACCCAACTTCCAACCCAACTTCCAACCCAGCATCCTACCCAGCTTTTAACCCAACTTTCAACCCAACTTCCAACCCTACTTCCAACCCAACTTCCAGACCAACTTCCAACCCAACATCCAACTGAACTTCCAACCCAACGTCTAACACAAATTCCAACCCAACTTCCAACCAACATCCAACCAAACTTCCAACCCAACTTCGAACCCAACTTTGAACTCAACTTCCAACTCAACTTCAAACCCAACGGTCAACCCAACTTCCAACCCAACTTCTAACACAGCTTCTAACACAGCTTCCAACCGAAATTTTAGCCCAACTTCCAATCTAGCTTCCAATCCAACTTCCAACCCAACTTCCAACCCAACTTCCAACCCAACTTCCATCCCAACTTCAAACACAACTTCCATCCCAACATCCATCCCAACATCCAACCCAACTTCCAACCCAACTTCCAACCCAACTTCCAACCCAAATTTTAACCCAACTTCCAATCCAACTTCCAACCCAAATTCCATCCCAACTTCCAACCCAACTTCCAACCCAGCTTCTAACCCAGCTTCGAACCCAATTTCAATCAAACTTCCAACCCAACTTCCATCCCAACTTCCAACCCAACTTCCAACCCAACTTCCAAACCAACTTCCAACCCAGTTTCCATCCCAACTTCCATCCCAACTTCAAACCCAACTTCCATCCCAACTTCCATCCGAACATCCAACCTAACTTTTAGCCCAACTTCCAACCCAACTTCCAACCCAAGTTCCAACCCAACTTCCAATCCAACTTCCAGCCCATCTTCCAACCCAACTTCCAACCCAACTTTCATCCCAATTTCCACCCCAACTTCCAACCCAACTTCCACCCCAACTTCCGACCTACCTTCCACCCCAACTTCCAACCCAACTTCCACCCCAACTTCCGACCTACCTTCCACCCCAACTTCCAACCCAACTTCCACCCCAACTTCCGACCTACCTTCCACCCCAACTTCCAACCCAACTTCCACCCCAACTTCCGACCTACCTTCCACCCCAACTTCCAACCCAACTTCCACCCCAACTTCCGACCTACCTTCCACCCCAACTTCCAACCCAACTTCCACCCCAACTTCCGACCTACCTTCCACCCCAACTTCCAACCCAACTTCCACCCCAACTTCCGACCTACCTTCCACCCCAACTTCCAACCCAACTTCCACCCCAACTTCCGACCTACCTTCCACCCCAACTTCCAACCCAACTTCCACCCCAACTTCCGACCTACCTTCCACCCCAACTTCCAACCCAACTTCCACCCCAACTTCCGACCTACCTTCCACCCCAACTTCCAACCCAACTTCCAACTCAACTTCCAACCCAACTTTCAACCCAACTTCCAACCCAGATTCCAACCCAACTTCCAACCCAACTTCCAACACAACTTCCAACCCAATTCCAACCCAGCATCCAACATAGCTTCCAATCCAACTTTCAACCCAACTTCCAACCCAACTTCCACCCCAACTTCCAACCCAACTTCCAACCCAACTTCCAACCCAACTTCCATCTCAACTTCCATCCTAACTTCCAACCCAACTTCCAACCCAGCTTCCAACCCAAATTCCAACCCAACATCCAACCCAACGTCCAACCCTACTTCCAACCCAGATTCCATCCCAACCTTCAACCCATATTCCAATCCAACTTCCAACCCAACTTCCAACCCAACTTCCAACCCAACCTCCAACCCAACTTCCAACCTAACTTCCAACCCAACGTCCAACCCAACTTCTAACCCAACTTCCAACCCAACTTTGAACCCAACTTCAAACTCAACTTCCAACCCAACGTTCAACCCAACGTCCAACCCAACTTCCAACCAAACTTCCAACCCAATTTCTAACACAACTTCAATCCAACTTCCATCCCAACTTCCATCCCAACTTCAAGCCCAAATTCCATCCCAATTTCCATCCCAACATCCAACCCAACTTCCTGTCAGAATTAGTCCCGTAAACCTGGCAGTACTCCCACCAGCTGGAAAAGATATTCTCAATAAATGGTTCAGCTGTGAACCACCCTCGGTCGACACACAAGCCGTTGTCGATGCACTAACCGTTGTCGATGCCTTAGCCGGCAAACGGCTATCGGACCGAGTAATAACGAAATAAGTGGTCACCACGCAAGCGCGTCCGGCTAGCGCACAAGAAGCAGTTGCTAAGTTTGTCTTCTTTTGTTATTTATATATACGGAGGATGTTCATTCCCTCCAGTTAACCAGAACAGTTCTGCTTATCATGTTCCCCCTTGGTTCCGCGGCTTCGCCACCGTGTCTTCGCACTGCTTGCTCCTCGCATTTCCTGTCTTCGCAAGTCCCTCTCAACTCTTCACTCCGTCACTCTCGTTCCTTCGCTCAGCTCTCTTACTCCGCCAACCATCACTCATCTCGCCAGCACACTCTCTCACATCAACTTGTCTACCTCGACTATCTCGCCTCTCAGCCTCTATCAACCTCCACGACTTACTCCTCGGACCGCTCTCGCCTGCGTCACTCTGCTGACGTACGCTTGCATGTTCTAACGCTTCTGCCTGCTTCTGCTGCTGCTGTTCTCGTGTCTGATTATTCTAACACTTCCAACCCAACTTCCAACCCAACTTCCAACCCAACTTCCAACCCAGCTTCCAACCCAACTTCTGACCCAATTTCCGACCCAGCTTCTAACCCAACTTCCAACCTAACTTTCAACCCAACTTCCAACCCAACTTCCATCACAACTTCTATCACAACTTCCAACCCAACTTCCAAGCCAATTTACAACTCAACTTCCAACCCAAATTCCAACCCACGTTCCAACCCAACTTCCAACCTCGCTTCCAACCCAACTTTCAACCCAACTTCCGACCCAACTTCCAACCCAGCTTCTAACCCAGTTTCCAACCCATTTTTCAACCCAACTTCCAACCCAACTTCCATCACAACTTCTATCACAACTTCCAACCCAACTTCCAAGCCAATTTACAACTCAACTTCCAACCCAAATTCCAACCCACGTTCCAACCCAACTTCCAACCTCGCTTCCAACCCAACTTTCAACCCAACTTCCGACCCAACTTCCAACCCAGCTTCTAACCCAGTTTCCAACCCATTTTTCAACCCAACTTCCAACCCAACTTCCATCACAACTTCTATCACAACTTCCAACCCAACTTCCAAGCCAATTTACAACTCAACTTCCAACCCAAATTCCAACCCACGTTCCAACCCAACTTCCAACCTCGCTTCCAACCCAACTTTCAACCCAACTTCCGACCCAACTTCCAACCCAGCTTCTAACCCAGTTTCCAACCCATTTTTCAACCCAACTTCCAACCCAACTTCCATCACAACTTCTATCACAACTTCCAACCCAACTTCCAAGCCAATTTACAACTCAACTTCCAACCCAAATTCCAACCCACGTTCCAACCCAACTTCCAACCTCGCTTCCAACCCAACTTTCAACCCAACTTCCGACCCAACTTCCAACCCAGCTTCTAACCCAGTTTCCAACCCATTTTTCAACCCAACTTCCAACCCAACTTCCATCACAACTTCTATCACAACTTCCAACCCAACTTCCAAGCCAATTTACAACTCAACTTCCAACCCAAATTCCAACCCACGTTCCAACCCAACTTCCAACCTCGCTTCCAACCCAACTTTCAACCCAACTTCCGACCCAACTTCCAACCCAGCTTCTAACCCAGTTTCCAACCCATTTTTCAACCCAACTTCCAACCCAACTTCCATCACAACTTCTATCACAACTTCCAACCCAACTTCCAAGCCAATTTACAACTCAACTTCCAACCCAAATTCCAACCCACGTTCCAACCCAACTTCCAACCTCGCTTCCAACCCAACTTTCAACCCAACTTCCGACCCAACTTCCAACCCAGCTTCTAACCCAGTTTCCAACCCATTTTTCAACCCAACTTCCAACCCAACTTCCATCACAACTTCTATCACAACTTCCAACCCAACTTCCAAGCCAATTTACAACTCAACTTCCAACCCAAATTCCAACCCACGTTCCAACCCAACTTCCAACCTCGCTTCCAACCCAACTTTCAACCCAACTTCCGACCCAACTTCCAACCCAGCTTCTAACCCAGTTTCCAACCCATTTTTCAACCCAACTTCCAACCCAACTTCCATCACAACTTCTATCACAACTTCCAACCCAACTTCCAAGCCAATTTACAACTCAACTTCCAACCCAAATTCCAACCCACGTTCCAACCCAACTTCCAACCTCGCTTCCAACCCAACTTTCAACCCAACTTCCGACCCAACTTCCAACCCAGCTTCTAACCCAGTTTCCAACCCATTTTTCAACCCAACTTCCAACCCAACTTCCATCACAACTTCTATCACAACTTCCAACCCAACTTCCAAGCCAATTTACAACTCAACTTCCAACCCAAATTCCAACCCACGTTCCAACCCAACTTCCAACCTCGCTTCCAACCCAACTTTCAACCCAACTTCCGACCCAACTTCCAACCCAGCTTCTAACCCAGTTTCCAACCCATTTTTCAACCCAACTTCCAACCCAACTTCCATCACAACTTCTATCACAACTTCCAACCCAACTTCCAAGCCAATTTACAACTCAACTTCCAACCCAAATTCCAACCCACGTTCCAACCCAACTTCCAACCTCGCTTCCAACCCAACTTTCAACCCAACTTCCGACCCAACTTCCAACCCAGCTTCTAACCCAGTTTCCAACCCATTTTTCAACCCAACTTCCAACCCAACTTCCATCACAACTTCTATCACAACTTCCAACCCAACTTCCAAGCCAATTTACAACTCAACTTCCAACCCAAATTCCAACCCACGTTCCAACCCAACTTCCAACCTCGCTTCCAACCCAACTTTCAACCCAACTTCCGACCCAACTTCCAACCCAGCTTCTAACCCAGTTTCCAACCCATTTTTCAACCCAACTTCCAACCCAACTTCCATCACAACTTCTATCACAACTTCCAACCCAACTTCCAAGCCAATTTACAACTCAACTTCCAACCCAAATTCCAACCCACGTTCCAACCCAACTTCCAACCTCGCTTCCAACCCAACTTTCAACCCAACTTCCGACCCAACTTCCAACCCAGCTTCTAACCCAGTTTCCAACCCATTTTTCAACCCAACTTCCAACCCAACTTCCATCACAACTTCTATCACAACTTCCAACCCAACTTCCAAGCCAATTTACAACTCAACTTCCAACCCAAATTCCAACCCACGTTCCAACCCAACTTCCAACCTCGCTTCCAACCCAACTTTCAACCCAACTTCCGACCCAACTTCCAACCCAGCTTCTAACCCAGTTTCCAACCCATTTTTCAACCCAACTTCCAACCCAACTTCCATCACAACTTCTATCACAACTTCCAACCCAACTTCCAAGCCAATTTACAACTCAACTTCCAACCCAAATTCCAACCCACGTTCCAACCCAACTTCCAACCTCGCTTCCAACCCAACTTTCAACCCAACTTCCGACCCAACTTCCAACCCAGCTTCTAACCCAGTTTCCAACCCATTTTTCAACCCAACTTCCAACCCAACTTCCATCACAACTTCTATCACAACTTCCAACCCAACTTCCAAGCCAATTTACAACTCAACTTCCAACCCAAATTCCAACCCACGTTCCAACCCAACTTCCAACCTCGCTTCCAACCCAACTTTCAACCCAACTTCCGACCCAACTTCCAACCCAGCTTCTAACCCAGTTTCCAACCCATTTTTCAACCCAACTTCCAACCCAACTTCCATCACAACTTCTATCACAACTTCCAACCCAACTTCCAAGCCAATTTACAACTCAACTTCCAACCCAAATTCCAACCCACGTTCCAACCCAACTTCCAACCTCGCTTCCAACCCAACTTTCAACCCAACTTCCGACCCAACTTCCAACCCAGCTTCTAACCCAGTTTCCAACCCATTTTTCAACCCAACTTCCAACCCAACTTCCATCACAACTTCTATCACAACTTCCAACCCAACTTCCAAGCCAATTTACAACTCAACTTCCAACCCAAATTCCAACCCACGTTCCAACCCAACTTCCAACCTCGCTTCCAACCCAACTTTCAACCCAACTTCCGACCCAACTTCCAACCCAGCTTCTAACCCAGTTTCCAACCCATTTTTCAACCCAACTTCCAACCCAACTTCCATCACAACTTCTATCACAACTTCCAACCCAACTTCCAAGCCAATTTACAACTCAACTTCCAACCCAAATTCCAACCCACGTTCCAACCCAACTTCCAACCTCGCTTCCAACCCAACTTTCAACCCAACTTCCGACCCAACTTCCAACCCAGCTTCTAACCCAGTTTCCAACCCATTTTTCAACCCAACTTCCAACCCAACTTCCATCACAACTTCTATCACAACTTCCAACCCAACTTCCAAGCCAATTTACAACTCAACTTCCAACCCAAATTCCAACCCACGTTCCAACCCAACTTCCAACCTCGCTTCCAACCCAACTTTCAACCCAACTTCCGACCCAACTTCCAACCCAGCTTCTAACCCAGTTTCCAACCCATTTTTCAACCCAACTTCCAACCCAACTTCCATCACAACTTCTATCACAACTTCCAACCCAACTTCCAAGCCAATTTACAACTCAACTTCCAACCCAAATTCCAACCCACGTTCCAACCCAACTTCCAACCCAGCTTCCAACCCAACTTTCAACCAAACTTCCAACCCAACTTCCAACCAAACTTCCAACACAACTTCCAACACAACATACAAACCAACATCCAACCTAGCTTCCAACCCAACTTTCAACCCAACTTCCGACCCAACTTCCAACCCAGCTTCCAATCCAACTTCCATCCCAATTTCCATCCCAACTTCCAACCAAACTTCCAACTCAACTTCCAACCCAAATTCCAACCCAACTCCCAACCCAAATTCCAACCCAACTTCTAACCAAGATTCCATCCCAACTTTCAACCCAACATTCAATCCAACTTCCAACCCAACTTCCAACCAACTTCCAACCCAACCTCCAACCCAACTTCTAACCTAACTTCCAGCCCAACTTCCATCCCAACTTCCATCCCAACTTCCAACCCAACTTCCAACCCGACTTCCAACCCAACTTCCAACCCAACGTTCAACCCAACGTCCAGCCCAACTTCCAGCCCAACTTCCAACTCAACTTCCAACCCAACGTCCAACCCAACGTCCAGCCCAACTTCCAGCCCAACTTCCAACTCAACTTCCAACCCAACGTCCAACCCAACGTCCAACCCAACTTCCAACCCAACTTCCAACCCAACCTCCAACCCAACTTTGAACCCAACTTCCAACTCAACTTCCAACCCAACGTTCAACCCAACGTCCAGCCCAACTTCCAGCCCAACTTCCAACTCAACTTCCAACCCAACGTTCAACCCAACGTCCAACCCAACTTCCAGCCCAACTTCCAACCCAACTTCTAACACGACTTCTAACCCAACTTCCATCCCAACTTCCATCCCAACCTCAAACCCAACTTCCATCCCAACTTCCATCCCAACATCCAACCCAACTTCCAACCCAACTTCCAACCCAAATTCCAACCCAACTTTCAACCCAACTTCCAACTTAACTTCAAACCCAACTTCCGACCCAACTTCCAACCCAGCTTCTAACCCAGCTTCCAACCGAACTTTCAACCCAACTTCCAACCCAACTTCCAACCCAACTTCCATCCCAACTTCCATGCCAACTTCAAACACAACTTCCATCCCAACTTCCATCCCAATATCCAACCCAACTTCCAACCCAACTTCCACCCCAACTTCCAACCCAAGTTCCAACCCATTTTCCGACCCAACTTCCAACCTAACTTCCAACCCAACTTCCAATCCAACTTCCAACCCTTCTTCCAACCCAACTTCCACCCCAACTTCCAACCCAAGTTCCAACCCAACTTCCAACCCAACTTCCATCCCAACTTCCAACCCAACTTCCAACCCAACTTCCAACCCAACTTCCAACCCAGAATCCAACCCAACTTCCAACCCAGAATCCAACCCAAATTCCAACCCAACTTCCAACACAACTTCCGACCCAACTTCCAACCCAGCATCCAACGTAGCTTCCAATCGAACTTCCAACCCAACTTCCAACCCAACTTCCAACCCACATTCTGACCCAACTTCCAACCCAACGTCCAACCCTACTTCCAACCTAGATTCCATCCCAACTTCCAACGCAACATCCAACCCAACTTCCAACCCAACTTCCATCCCAACTTGCATCCCAACTTCCAACCCAACTTCCAACCCAGCTTCCAACCCAAATTCCAACCCAGCTTCCAACCCAAATTCCAACCCAACTTCCAACCCAGATTCCATCCCAACTTTCAACCCAATTTCCAATCCAACTTCCAACCCAACTTCCAACCCAACTTCCAACCCAACATCTAACCCAACTACCAAACTAACTTCCATCCCAACTTCCAGCCCAACTTCCATCCCAATATCCAACCCAACTTCCACCCCAACTTCCATCCCAATATCCAACCCAACTTCCACCCCAACTTCCATCCCAATATCCAACCCAACTTCCACCCCAACTTCCATCCCAATATCCAACCCAACTTCCACCCCAACTTCCATCCCAATATCCAACCCAACTTCCACCCCAACTTCCATCCCAATATCCAACCCAACTTCCACCCCAACTTCCATCCCAATATCCAACCCAACTTCCACCCCAACTTCCATCCCAATATCCAACCCAACTTCCACCCCAACTTCCATCCCAATATCCAACCCAACTTCCACCCCAACTTCCATCCCAATATCCAACCCAACTTCCACCCCAACTTCCATCCCAATATCCAACCCAACTTCCACCCCAACTTCCATCCCAATATCCAACCCAACTTCCACCCCAACTTCCATCCCAATATCCAACCCAACTTCCACCCCAACTTCCATCCCAATATCCAACCCAACTTCCACCCCAACTTCCATCCCAATATCCAACCCAACTTCCACCCCAACTTCCATCCCAATATCCAACCCAACTTCCACCCCAACTTCCATCCCAATATCCAACCCAACTTCCACCCCAACTTCCATCCCAATATCCAACCCAACTTCCACCCCAACTTCCATCCCAATATCCAACCCAACTTCCACCCCAACTTCCATCCCAATATCCAACCCAACTTCCACCCCAACTTCCATCCCAATATCCAACCCAACTTCCACCCCAACTTCCATCCCAATATCCAACCCAACTTCCACCCCAACTTCCATCCCAATATCCAACCCAACTTCCACCCCAACTTCCATCCCAATATCCAACCCAACTTCCACCCCAACTTCCATCCCAATATCCAACCCAACTTCCACCCCAACTTCCATCCCAATATCCAACCCAACTTCCACCCCAACTTCCATCCCAATATCCAACCCAACTTCCACCCCAACTTCCATCCCAATATCCAACCCAACTTCCACCCCAACTTCCATCCCAATATCCAACCCAACTTCCACCCCAACTTCCATCCCAATATCCAACCCAACTTCCACCCCAACTTCCATCCCAATATCCAACCCAACTTCCACCCCAACTTCCATCCCAATATCCAACCCAACTTCCACCCCAACTTCCATCCCAATATCCAACCCAACTTCCACCCCAACTTCCATCCCAATATCCAACCCAACTTCCACCCCAACTTCCATCCCAATATCCAACCCAACTTCCACCCCAACTTCCATCCCAATATCCAACCCAACTTCCACCCCAACTTCCATCCCAATATCCAACCCAACTTCCACCCCAACTTCCATCCCAATATCCAACCCAACTTCCACCCCAACTTCCATCCCAATATCCAACCCAACTTCCACCCCAACTTCCATCCCAATATCCAACCCAACTTCCACCCCAACTTCCATCCCAATATCCAACCCAACTTCCACCCCAACTTCCATCCCAATATCCAACCCAACTTCCACCCCAACTTCCATCCCAATATCCAACCCAACTTCCACCCCAACTTCCATCCCAATATCCAACCCAACTTCCACCCCAACTTCCATCCCAATATCCAACCCAACTTCCACCCCAACTTCCATCCCAATATCCAACCCAACTTCCACCCCAACTTCCATCCCAATATCCAACCCAACTTCCACCCCAACTTCCATCCCAATATCCAACCCAACTTCCACCCCAACTTCCATCCCAATATCCAACCCAACTTCCACCCCAACTTCCATCCCAATATCCAACCCAACTTCCACCCCAACTTCCATCCCAATATCCAACCCAACTTCCACCCCAACTTCCATCCCAATATCCAACCCAACTTCCACCCCAACTTCCATCCCAATATCCAACCCAACTTCCACCCCAACTTCCATCCCAATATCCAACCCAACTTCCACCCCAACTTCCATCCCAATATCCAACCCAACTTCCACCCCAACTTCCATCCCAATATCCAACCCAACTTCCACCCCAACTTCCATCCCAATATCCAACCCAACTTCCACCCCAACTTCCATCCCAATATCCAACCCAACTTCCACCCCAACTTCCATCCCAATATCCAACCCAACTTCCACCCCAACTTCCATCCCAATATCCAACCCAACTTCCACCCCAACTTCCATCCCAATATCCAACCCAACTTCCACCCCAACTTCCATCCCAATATCCAACCCAACTTCCACCCCAACTTCCATCCCAATATCCAACCCAACTTCCACCCCAACTTCCATCCCAATATCCAACCCAACTTCCACCCCAACTTCCATCCCAATATCCAACCCAACTTCCACCCCAACTTCCATCCCAATATCCAACCCAACTTCCACCCCAACTTCCATCCCAATATCCAACCCAACTTCCACCCCAACTTCCATCCCAATATCCAACCCAACTTCCACCCCAACTTCCATCCCAATATCCAACCCAACTTCCACCCCAACTTCCATCCCAATATCCAACCCAACTTCCACCCCAACTTCCATCCCAATATCCAACCCAACTTCCACCCCAACTTCCATCCCAATATCCAACCCAACTTCCAACCCAACTTCCAACCCAACTTCCATCCCAACTTCCATCCCAACTTCCAACCCAACTTCCAACCCAGCTTCCAACCCAAACTCCAACCCCTTTCCATCCCAACTTCCAACCCAACGTCCAGCCCATATTCCATCCCAACATTCAACCCAATTCCCAATCCAACTTCCAACCCAATTTCCAACCCAACTTCCAACCCAACCTCCAACCCAACTTCCAAAGTAACTTCCATCCTAACTTCTAGCCCAACTTCCATCTTAACTTCCATCCCAACTTCCAACCCTTCTTCCAACCCAACTTCCAACCCAACCTCCAACACAACTTTGAACCCAACTTCCAACTCAGCTTCCAACCCAACGTCCAACCCAACTTCCAGCCCAACTTCCAACTCAACTTCCAACCCAACGTTTTACCCAACGTCCAACCCAACTTCCAGCCCAACTTCCAACCCAACTTCTAACACAACTTCTAACCCAACTTCCATCCCAACTTCCATCCCAACTTCAAACCCAACTTCCATCCCAACTTCCATCCCAACATCCAACCCAACTTCCAACCCAACTTCCAACCCAAATTCCAACCCAACTTCCAGCCCAACTTCCAACTTAACTTCCAACCCAACTTCCGACCCAACTTCCAACCCAGCTTCTAACCCAGTTTCCAACCCAACTTTCAACCCAACTTCCAACCCAACTTCCAACCCAACTTCCATCCCAACTTCCATGCCAACTTCAAACACAACTTCTTCCCAACTTCCATCCCAACATCCAACCCAACTTCCAACCAACTTTCGCCCCAACTTCCAACCCAAGTTCCAACCCAACTTCCAACCCAACTTCCAACCTAAATTCCTACCCAACTTCCAACCCAACTTCCAAGCCAACTTCCAACCCAGATTCCAACACAACTTCCAACCCAACTTCCAACCTAGCATCCAACCTAGCTTCCAATCCAACTTTCAACCCAACTTCCAACCCAACTTCCAACCCAATTTACATCCCAACTTCCATCCCAACTTCCAACCCAACTTCCACCCAACTTCCAACCCACATTCCAACCCAACTTCCAACCCAACCTTCAACCCTACTTCCAACCTAGATTCCATCCCAACTTCCAACCCAACATCCAGCCCAACTTCCAACCCAACTTCCATCCCAGCTTCCATCCCAACTTCCAACCCAACTTCCAACCCAGCTTCCAACCCAAATTCCAACCCAACCTCCAACCCAACTTCCAACCCAACTTCCAACCCAGCTTCCAGCCCAACTTCCAACCCAACTTCCATCCCAGCTTCCATCCCAACTTCCAACCCAACTTCCAACTCAACTTCCAACCCAACTTCCAACCCAACGTCCAACCCAACTTCCAGCCCAACTTCCAACCCAACTTCTAACCCAACTTCTAACCCAACTTCCATCCCAACTTCCATCCCAACTTCCAGCCCAACTTCCAACCCAACTTCTAACCCAACTTCTAACCCAACTTCCATCCCAACTTCCATCCCAACTTCCAGCCCAACTTCCAACCCAACTTCTAACCCAACTTCTAACCCAACTTCCATCCCAACTTCCATCCCAACTTCCAGCCCAACTTCCAACCCAACTTCTAACCCAACTTCTAACCCAACTTCCATCCCAACTTCCATCCCAACTTCCAGCCCAACTTCCAACCCAACTTCTAACCCAACTTCTAACCCAACTTCCATCCCAACTTCCATCCCAACTTCCAGCCCAACTTCCAACCCAACTTCTAACCCAACTTCTAACCCAACTTCCATCCCAACTTCCATCCCAACTTCCAGCCCAACTTCCAACCCAACTTCTAACCCAACTTCTAACCCAACTTCCATCCCAACTTCCATCCCAACTTCCAGCCCAACTTCCAACCCAACTTCTAACCCAACTTCTAACCCAACTTCCATCCCAACTTCCATCCCAACTTCCAGCCCAACTTCCAACCCAACTTCTAACCCAACTTCTAACCCAACTTCCATCCCAACTTCCATCCCAACTTCCAGCCCAACTTCCAACCCAACTTCTAACCCAACTTCTAACCCAACTTCCATCCCAACTTCCATCCCAACTTCCAGCCCAACTTCCAACCCAACTTCTAACCCAACTTCTAACCCAACTTCCATCCCAACTTCCATCCCAACTTCCAGCCCAACTTCCAACCCAACTTCTAACCCAACTTCTAACCCAACTTCCATCCCAACTTCCATCCCAACTTCCAGCCCAACTTCCAACCCAACTTCTAACCCAACTTCTAACCCAACTTCCATCCCAACTTCCATCCCAACTTCCAGCCCAACTTCCAACCCAACTTCTAACCCAACTTCTAACCCAACTTCCATCCCAACTTCCATCCCAACTTCCAGCCCAACTTCCAACCCAACTTCTAACCCAACTTCTAACCCAACTTCCATCCCAACTTCCATCCCAACTTCCAGCCCAACTTCCAACCCAACTTCTAACCCAACTTCTAACCCAACTTCCATCCCAACTTCCATCCCAACTTCCAGCCCAACTTCCAACCCAACTTCTAACCCAACTTCTAACCCAACTTCCATCCCAACTTCCATCCCAACTTCCAGCCCAACTTCCAACCCAACTTCTAACCCAACTTCTAACCCAACTTCCATCCCAACTTCCATCCCAACTTCCAGCCCAACTTCCAACCCAACTTCTAACCCAACTTCTAACCCAACTTCCATCCCAACTTCCATCCCAACTTCCAGCCCAACTTCCAACCCAACTTCTAACCCAACTTCTAACCCAACTTCCATCCCAACTTCCATCCCAACTTCCAGCCCAACTTCCAACCCAACTTCTAACCCAACTTCTAACCCAACTTCCATCCCAACTTCCATCCCAACTTCCAGCCCAACTTCCAACCCAACTTCTAACCCAACTTCTAACCCAACTTCCATCCCAACTTCCATCCCAACTTCCAGCCCAACTTCCAACCCAACTTCTAACCCAACTTCTAACCCAACTTCCATCCCAACTTCCATCCCAACTTCCAGCCCAACTTCCAACCCAACTTCTAACCCAACTTCTAACCCAACTTCCATCCCAACTTCCATCCCAACTTCCAGCCCAACTTCCAACCCAACTTCTAACCCAACTTCTAACCCAACTTCCATCCCAACTTCCATCCCAACTTCCAGCCCAACTTCCAACCCAACTTCTAACCCAACTTCTAACCCAACTTCCATCCCAACTTCCATCCCAACTTCCAGCCCAACTTCCAACCCAACTTCTAACCCAACTTCTAACCCAACTTCCATCCCAACTTCCATCCCAACTTCCAGCCCAACTTCCAACCCAACTTCTAACCCAACTTCTAACCCAACTTCCATCCCAACTTCCATCCCAACTTCCAGCCCAACTTCCAACCCAACTTCTAACCCAACTTCTAACCCAACTTCCATCCCAACTTCCATCCCAACTTCCAGCCCAACTTCCAACCCAACTTCTAACCCAACTTCTAACCCAACTTCCATCCCAACTTCCATCCCAACTTCCAGCCCAACTTCCAACCCAACTTCTAACCCAACTTCTAACCCAACTTCCATCCCAACTTCCATCCCAACTTCCAGCCCAACTTCCAACCCAACTTCTAACCCAACTTCTAACCCAACTTCCATCCCAACTTCCATCCCAACTTCCAGCCCAACTTCCAACCCAACTTCCAACCCAACTTCCAATCCAACTTCCAACCCAGCATCCAACCTAGCTTCCAACCCAACTTTCAACCCAACCTCCAACCCATCATCCAACCCAACTTCCAACCCAACTTCCAACCCAACTTCCAACCCATCTTTCATCCGAACTCCCATCCCAACTTTCAACCCAACTTCAAACCCAACTTCCAATCCAAATTCCAAACCAACTTCCAACCCAACGTCCAACCCTACTTCCAACCCAGGTTCCATCCCAACTTTCAACCCAACTTCCAACCCAACTTCTAACCTAACTTCCAACCCAACTTTGAACCCAACTTCCAACTCAACTTCCAACCCAACGTTCAATCCAACGTCCAACCGAACTTCCAGCCCAACTTCCAACCCAACTTCTAACACAACTTCTAACCCAACTTCCATCCCAACTACCATCCCTACTTCAAACCCAACTTCCATCCCAACTTCCATCCCAACATCCAACCCAACTTCCAACCCATGTTCCAACCCAAGTTCCAACCCAACTTCCAACCCAAGTTCCAACCCAACTTCCAACCCAACTTCCAACCCAACTTCCAATCCAGCATCCAACCCATCTTCCAACCCAACTTTCAACTCAACTTCCAACCCAACTTCCAGCCCAAATTCCAACCCAAATTCCAACCCAACTTTTAACCCAACCTCCAACCCAACTTTGAACCCAACATCCAACTCAACTCCCAACCCAACGTTCAACCCAACGTCCAACCCAACTTCCAGCCCAACTTCCAACCCAACTTCTAACACAACTTCTAACCCAACTTCCATCCCAACTTCCATCCCAACTTCAAACACAGCTTCCATCCCAACTTCCATCCCAACATCCAACCCAACTTCCAACCCAACTTCCAACCCAAATTCCAACCCAACTTCCAACCCAACTTCCAACCCAACTTCCAACCCAACTTCCGACCCAACTTCCAA
>SZWC01013845.1:38884-56792 GCA_023375785.1 Penium margaritaceum
TGGCCTTCTGGCGTGTGCGCATTCGAGATCCTAGTGAGGAGAGAAGATCGGGCCTATTGGACAGCCGCCGTCGGGTTGCTAGGAAGAGGTTCCTAGCATGAAAACATATTTTCGTAGGATGGACGTCTAGGATGTCTAGGTGCGCAAGCGCGATGGCTGCTACGGTCGCTCCGGCGTCCCAACTGTCAACGTGATGGGTCCGACGTGGCACCGATGCCCATTGGCCAGCCCTCGGTGACACCTAGGGACGGGGCTTGGCGGGAAGCAGGGAGAGCTGCTGCAGTCGCTCATCCTTCCCCCCGCTAGACCCGTGCACCTACGCCAATTGGTAGGGCGGGCGTCCCCGTCTGGAAAGAAGGTCGAAGTTACCGCGAACATCGTCTTCATTGTCCAACGCTGCTTCCACTAGGGGAAAAAAAGGCTTGAAGACCTGAGCCTAGTATGGCATTTCTTTTTGGGCTGCATAGTACCCTAGTGCCAGATGAATTCGTTGAAAAAAAATGTTTTGGGGTTGCACACAATACTCGTTGGTTTTATTGTTTCAGGAACTGCGCACAAATAGAAAAAAAATCATAATTGTGCACATGATTACGTTTCCCTTTGGTTGTTTTCTTAGGTCTAGAGCGATTCTCGACGGTATTTTTTCTCACGTTGCCCGTTCGAACGGGCCGACCCCACGTCCAATGTTTTAGGGACGACTTCAGTCCGCGCTCTAGATTTCGTTGTGTCGGTAGTTGGCGCTTTGGCGAGGTGCAACGCTCGTGCGACGGGAGACATATCCACGCCGCGAGCTTCATGGCTTAGCACAAGTGGCCACGTGAGGCATCGCTCAGTTTGTCACAGCCCTCACTTTCAACGTGTCGCGCCTAACCCACTTCTTCTCGAAGGTTTCACGAGAAGAGAACCAGGACAATGTTGCACGCGCCCTCGCTGGTCTGAAGCCAGTAGCCCCTCCTCGTCGCGGTCCCGGACGTCCGCCGAAGAATGTCCTTGTCCTTGTGCCCTCTGTCACCCCTACTGCAACAAAAATTCCCATCAGCCAGTCCAGTGGGCATGGCACGGAAGATACGTCCATTCATGAGAAACTCCCTTGCAAACGTCTGTGTGTCATCTAGTCTGACGACTGCGATGACGGCAGTGAAGCAGAAGCGCATGCACAAGATGAAGTCGCCAACGAATTTGGGCACGCCGATGACGAGGACGTGCATGCTGCCACTGACGACATCGTAGACGACATCGTCGCGGGCGTCCTCGCTGTTGTTTCCGCGGAGGAGTTGGCCGCCCACGAGGTTCCATAGAAGCAGCTTGTCCAGCAGCTCATTGCGGAGCTGGAAGCAGATGATGACGCAGATGACTCTGAGGGGGAGCCCGCGATAGAAGGGACATCCATACCCATCGTCAACAGCATGTCGTCGTCATCCTCGTCGTCTAGCTGTAACAGTAAGAAAGGGAGCTACATGGATTGGTTTGGCCTCGGCCTTGTCCCGATCATCCACCCAGCGGTCATGCGGCATGACGGGTCCATCCATAAGGCTATCAACTTCCTCCGTCGCACGTACTGTACCCCTAGTACGCCCTCAGTCTAGGACAGGCTGTCATACATCACGGTGAAGGGCTGGTACGAGCCATGCGGAAGGTTGCTCAAGTCGCAGTACGCCCTTGTACTCGTCGCTCACGGAGGAACTCCGAAGGAAGAAGCTGCCCATACTGTCCCGCATGTCCAGGGAAACAGGGGAAGGAAAGGGTTCTTTGCCAACCACTCTGCTTTGAAGGTAGAAGTTCTGCGCGCGCTAGAGGCCATGCGCGAGCGCGGTGTGGCGCTCTGCAGCGCGACAATCAAGGAGAAGGTAAACGCAGTCATGAAGGAGCGCGGCGTCGACGACCTAGACGGCAAACCAATCGCTGACCTGTTCAGTCGCAGTTGGTGCCGCAAGTTCGTTAGCAACGAGCTCAACTGGGCATGGCTGTGCGGGACCACGGCCTCGCAGAAGCTTCCGCCCGACTGGGAGCTAAAGGCCCTAGCCATGCACCGTCGCGCTGCTTTCCACGTGGGCCTGCACCTCATCCCACCCTACCTCGTGGTGAACGCCGACCACACCGGCGTCCACCTTGTTCCTGCACCACGCTACACATACGCTCCAAAAGGGGCGAAGGAAGTGAAGGTGTGCGGTAAGGAGGACAAATGACATGTGACCTGTCTCGTGGCATGCGCGATGGATGGTGGCGTTTTGCCATTCCAAGTCATCTGGGCTGGCAAAACGGTCGCATGCCATCCGACAGGTGTGAACACCGACACCGCCATCAAGACTTCGTAGTGGCACTTCACACACACTGCGAACCACTGGACGAGTGTCGAAACGACAGAGCAATGGTTCTGCATGGTGTTGGAACCGTACTACATCCGGATGTGCGCAGTTCATAGCCTTGACCACACCACAAACAAACTCCTCCTCATCCTCGATGTCTGGCGCTCGCAGGCTTCTGATGCATTCCGTGCATGGGTCCGTGAATGTTTCCCATGGGTCCACTTGCTTTACATCCTTGCGAGCTGCACCGCCAAGCTACAGCCATGCGTCATCGGCTTACAGAAGCCCTTCAAGGGAGAGGTTTCGAAGGGTTACGCATCATGGGTGGGTGAAAAACTGAAGGATGCGGACAACGTGGACTTGGGCATGCGTGCCATCAAGTATGCATCAGTTGGATGGATGCTCAAGGGATGGGCGCATCTGCGGAAGAATCCGCTGATTGTAGAGAACGCATGGCGTCAGGGCGGATGGGACAAGTGCTTTGATGTAGACTTCCAACGTGAGGCATCTAACGACATGTTGACGTACATGACTAGCTCGGACCAGCAAGGGTACAAAGAAGAGGATCAGGTTGAATGGCGTTCATGTACCGTTCCTTAACCAATGCCATTGTGCATCTTCCAATCGTTCCCTCCTTTTCTCTCACTGTTTGTCGTGTACTTTCGTTAGGGCCTACCCTATGGGTGCAGCACCCGCATTGCCACTCCTCACTCTCATCCAAACTGATGTCAGTTCGAAACGAATTTAAAAAACACTCTGATATGAAGTTGATCTCATGCGCAAAACACCGGACAATGGCACCAGAAGACCTCCTCTCTTTGGATAAGAAATGAACCCGACCAAGGAATATTGAATCGCACACAAATAACCACGAAAAGTTTTTGTAGTCGCACACAAATACTTAAACTCGTGGGGGAAAAAAATGTAGTAACGAATTCATCTGGCACCAGGGTAACTCTATTGTTAAATGTCATATTAACCATATTGCAATCACTTTCTTTGCAAAAATCTTCAACACTTCTTACTCTCTGAAGAGATTCTGAAAGTGGCTTGGTTTGCAAACAGACCAAGACATCCAAGTCCGTGGTCTCGATGTACGAAGAATAAGCAAGTAGAATGTTGTGAGAAATAACGTAATCATAAAAAGTACAATAGATTTCAAAATTGTGATGAAGAATATTTTCTTCATTGAATTTATTCATGATTTTGACAAATACATGCATGAAATCATACTTGGTTGGCATGTAAGGGTTTCCCACTGTTTTTTATGACAAGGTAAATTGATAGGGTAAACAGGGTAAATTGATGATTCATTCTAATAAATTTCTTGATTTGTTCAACTAACTATATGTTCAGGAACTTCATTTACGTTGAGGCATATGTATGTGGCATATGTCATGTGCACACGTGTATGTAAACAATGGGATGCTAGTCTGATTTTGTTCACGCTATTTTGTGAAAAATATGAAATGACACAAAGTTACTCCATCTCAGCAAATAAACTGGATACGGACGTGTTACTAGGTGGGAATAGATGTTAGTAATGTAAAATTGCTCCTCGTTAAAGTGCATATGAAATTTCTAAAGCGCAAATACATCATAGCTACTTGGTTTGTGAAACGCATTGATGCTGACTCGCGTGGAAAAATCACCACCAAGGCAAGAGCCTGTTTTGACATTGCATGGAGAAACAGTGTCGAGCACGCGATCTAATGCATTATTTATGCCCAAGTCGAACAACACCAATGTCAAGACCCGCTATTGCAACTTTTGCCTAGTAGAAATGCCGATCTAACGACCGCGATCTGTGAATAGAATGTTTTTAGGAGCATTACGTGGTTTAACTGGTAGAGGGGATCTTCCCACCTACTTCGCATTATCTGCCATGAAACAACCAACATGTGTTGTTTGGTTGATGGTGGTAAGCACCATGTTGATAAAAAACGAGCATCAAAAGGCATTACTTACCTCCTTACCTTCCAAACCCTTTACGAATGAATTTTGAATGTTGTCAAACATGTGTCGAATGTACCCCATTTGTACATGTGTTAACAACTTGTCCATTGCATCATGTCAAACATTGTGGATTGTATTAGATATTTGAACACGCGATTTTGGTGTGGTGTGATATGCGATGATGCGCAAATGGAAGTGAATGCTGACTCCTATCACAACAATGCCTCGCTTCATTTAACGTAATAAGATAACATGATGCATCATTTGTCCCACGACATGTCACGATATGCCTAGACGACGAAAGACGTCAGCGGCCATCGTTGCTTGAACCATGCATTGCAACTAACATGGGCTGAACGGACACCCACTCAAAATCACGACGTGGTTGGTCCTTCAAAGGTTCACCCTTCCATAACAACGGGTACTTATGTCTAGCCAGGATTCCCAATGCACCCCAACACCACATGCTAGGGGCTGTAGACAGGAAAATAGAACGAGACGTTGCACATCCTTGTGGTTTTCAACGACAGAAGTGGTTCAAAAATTGTATGCATGTGTACATGGAATGAGTTCCGGGAGATTTTGGGGGTCTCCATATGTGATTGTGGCATCATGTTGAATGTTGTTGAACATGTAGGCATTATCAGTAGATGAAATCTGGGTGGTGTAGGATGCAATGGTGTGCAGATGGGAGCAAATGATGACTCCCATCATAACAACGACTCACTTCAACGAACGTGGTTAGACGCCACGACATATCACTTGTATCACATGTCACGATGTGCATAGACGACAAAAGACATCAACGGCCACCAATGCTTGGACCATACATTCTAACTAGTGTGGACTGAATGGACACCCTCTCAAACCACGATGTGGTTGGTCCTTCAAAGGTTTACTCGTCCGGAACTACGGGGTGGCTATGGCCAATTAGGACTCCCCAAAACCAAAACCACATGCTATGGACTCTATATAGAAAACTAGAACAAGACAAAACACATCGCTGTGTTCCCTGACACATGCCTGGGACTCTAGTCAGAGAACATGACGATACATATCGCTGTGGTTGTCAAGGGCAAAAGTGAATTACAAATGGTATGCACGTGTGCATGGAATGAGTTGCAAGAGATGTTTGGGGTAATCATTTCTGATTGTCGCATCATGTCGAAAGTTGTTGTTCATGAATTATGATCATCTTGTCCATTAGAAACAATCACCTCAGATCTATGCACTCATTAAATGGTGTACAGAATAGCTAATCAAAAACAGGAAATTACCAGGAAACTTCCTTGCACACCGTCAGTGAAAACTAGAATATGGCGAGAACCTTCTGAAACACATAGGTTTGAACATGTCCACACACACTTGTTTACAAAAGGCATCTCGCCCAAAGTATGATTTCCTCAAATTTTCTTGTATTTTAAATACATACGCATGCAAAAAGAAAGCAGATGTTTTAGAAAATATATGAAGCTTCCTTTTTTTAGTTCTTGTTTATTCAATAAGCATAAAATAAACTATGAAGATCATGAAGTGTTTGAGTTATCATAAGGGATCCAGTTCATGACATTTATCTTTATTTGAATACATTTCTAAATACATGTTTATCGCCTAAAATGTCAGATTCATTAATGAGATTCCATAAGTACTACCCCCATTTGACATGCTTAGATGACCTGGTCGGGTACCACACGACATATTCAGTTAGTTTTTAGTGTGAACAAAGACGCCGGATGTTGACCAGGTACAGATTTAGGAATACGACTCCCTTTTTATGTTTTTTGTCGTTTCGCTTGAGCCCCCCTCCCCCTTCCCCGCCCAATGGTGTTTGTGGGTGGTGTATGAGACGGTGCGTGAAAGAATATATGCTTGTACGTCTCATTTGTACACAAGTGAGTGTTCATTTTGGACACATCAAAGGCACTGCTTGGTTGTACTTGAATGCAATCTTTCCTGGTACGATGTTTCTACACTTCCACATGCACTCCTGCTATATTCTTTCAGATTGGGAGCAAGGAAGGTGCACCCAAAGCTCCTGGTTCTTTACCTTCCGTATGCTACAAACCACATTCTCTCTCTCTCTCTCTCTCTCTCTCTCTCTCCCCCTCTCCATATTCCCCCTCACCTTGGAAGTTTATGCGGCAAGTGTACGGGAAGGTGCATGCCAAATACCAGGTCTGAAATCCAATGATAGGCATTAATACACATGTGGATGCGTAAACACCAAACCATCACTCCATCCATATTGACGCCATTTGATACCCTCAGGACTTACTAAATTCGTTCAATCATTGATTGCTATAGATCACTATACAAAGGTCAATCGGGCGACCTTCGTGGCTTATCATCAATGATTTTATTCTACACGTTTGGGGAATCCACGAACATCGACTGTTCAGAGCTCAAATACCATTTTGCACACTAGTGCACACATTTCCCATTCATGCATATTGAAGCAAATGCACCACCACGCGCACCCGCGTCATACACTCTTTCCCTTGGGAGGGGGGGGGGGGCTGTATAGAACCCCCTTTATCTCTCCCCCCTCAAGAAGTGAAAGTGCATGGGCTGATTGTAGGCAGATGTGTACCTGTTTCTGTAAGCCCACCAAATGTCAATATGCAGAAGTGTATCGTGCAAGTGTTGTATACAAAGCGTGCATTCTTTCTACACATACGCTTAGCCGGAGGTTTGAATTCTCATACACTTCCCACCCGTTGTCGAGCTCCTACGTTGGGAGGGTGGGTGGGGACTGTGTGTTGAATCAATCCGAGAAAAGGAACAGTGAGAAAATTGCTTGTCTCTGTTCGAAGGCCGAAGTGTTTTGCGATTCAAAAGTCATGGCGGACAGTGATGCACATGAAAGCTTTAATGCAATCCTGCCTAAAACACCGACGGCAAAAGATTGCTATCCCATCAGCTTTTTAAGCGGATCGGATGTGTAAAATGAAGTTGTTCTCATGCGAGGAGTAGACAAAATACTGGACAAGAAAACACAGGAGGGTCACACACTTGTACTTAATTGTTCTCAGCTTGACGGCCCCCTGAGCTTCATATCAAAAACCTGCATCCCGCCCCCCATCCCCTCCAAATAACGTATTGTGTGTATGTGGAAGTGCACGCAATTCACGGTGCTTTTGCACCTTCATGGAACTGCCAAGGCTGGAAATGCACCTGTGTACAATAGTGCCGTATATGCATACATTCCATAGTACACCTCCTCATACAATCCACACGTGCACTTTCCTTGTTCGGGGAGGGGGGAATACGGGGAGGGGGAGGGGGAGCGCGAAGCATGAGCAAAAGAAAGAAGCAAGTACTTTCGTTTCCAAGATCCTCAATCAGTACCAAAGCACGGTAAGTCATGTCTACGCTCAATCACTAAACACTTTGAGGACTCAAGACCACAGTCCAAATTCAGGAAGCCAAGACTAGATCACCGTAGGTTCTCCACCACTTTGTGTAGTCCAGGAAGCACATAGGGAGCACATAGTTTTTTTGAAAGTTTAAGAAATAGGCACACGTAAACGGATGCTCATTTACGTTAAAATCTGTTCTCCAATAACTTTGTATCTTACTGAATCCGTTTCACTTCCCAAACTAACATGAAATGACAACTAATACAGATAATTTTTTACGCAGCTTGTTAACTTCTTCTCTTATCACTCCACCATTCGTGCATGTTTCAGGCAATGTACCGATAAACATCAGGTTCAAGTATTTGTATGATTGTGAAATTTGAGCAAGAACTCAGAATTTATAGTGAACACACTTTAACACTAGTGAGTACCTTCACCCATACCACACCAAGTTTTTCACCCCTCCCCATACAGTCTTCACATACACTTTCACCTCCTCCTTCCCCGCATTTTCTACACTCCTTTTGCATAACTCGTGCAACATCATAAACTAATATACAAATTTGTATACAACTAATCTTAATGTATATCTCCACATGCACTTCCCACATACACTTTCATTCTCCCATCCCCTCTCCCATCTCCCCATAGAATATCCCCAAATAATCTATTCATTAGTGCATAATGTCAACCACACTTCACGCACTCATAAGTCCATCTTCACATCCACTCCCCATACGCACTTTTACCGACTAACCCCCATTTCCATCCACCGCCAAATCAACCAATACAATCACTACACCAGTGCATGTACACAATCTCAAATGACTCAATCATTCATACACTCTGGTATGCACTCAATACATACACTTCCACCCAATCCCTCCCCCCAAACACACAATCCACCCACACAATGTTACTAAGTAGTATGGAGCTTCCTAGACCTTCATATTACACCATTTCTCTAGTGCATGAAAATCATTTGATTAACTCTACCTCATCTTATTTATGTGCCGTTGGCATCATGGTGGGGCCTTTCTGTCTTGTGAAATAACTTGTGCTACAATGAAATGTCCTGCTTGATGAAGTTGTAAGGATATGTGTTGTTGTTGACATCTCACTCATGTGATGCTATTGCGGATTTAAAGGAACTACAGGTCTTCCATATCCATGTTGCGGAGTGATGTCTGTTCCATGAAATTGAAAGGTGTTGATTGTTCTTCAAAATGATTGAGCGTACTTGAAAGTAGTCAAGTGGTCTTGAAAATGGTTGTGTGTACTTGAAATTGGTCGGGCGTTCTTGATAGTGGTTGTGTAATTTTGAGAACATGTGGTGTATAAACATGTCAATCATTTGATCTGTCCTTCATGCGTTGTCTTCTTCAGAAGGCTGTCGAGTTAAAGACTTTGAAGGAGATGTCATACAACCCTCAATAGATGTTGACAGGTTCTTCATTGGAGAGTCCTCGTCATTTGTTGGGCCAAACTACACCAAAGAAAAGACATGATGTCAGGGAAGCGCAGGATCAGGTGATCCTTGCATAGTTGAATTGTGCACATCAAAAGTATGCAGGAATGTTTTACAATTGTACTTAAACTTGCCGAGGCTACTGGGCTTCCTATGTATGGTGGTGGGCTTGTCAATCAGGACCTTGAAGGCGATGTTGTGCGTCACTGAAATTTTACAAAAAACCATTAGACATGTGCCAAGTTTCATGGATTCGTCATCAAACGGACATGACTAACGTACTGAACTTGTCTGCATGCACTGGTGGGTGCACCTAGAGTAGATCGTACGTCTGGTCTGCTTTTCTAGTGTTCACTTGAATCTACGGTGCACATAGGAATGAACATTAGGCACTGATGATCCATGTGTCAATGATGATGTAATCTCCTCTTACACACCATGGTTTGTAGCCAAAGCCCTTCAACAACTTGTTTTTCTTCAGCCACAATGTTCTCACACTCCTCTGTTGTTGCAGCCTTCATCATTTGAAGTCTCTTCCCCTGGAAGAGGAAGGTCTGGGGTTGTTTACTTGTGACAGTTGCGTTTTCAGAATGTCCATCTGCAACATGCATCGGGTGAATGTACAGTGAAGTACAACTGTTGGGACAATTTCTATAAAAATCATTACATCACACAGTTACCATGTTTCACCTGTAGCATGGAGGGTTACCATCAGCACTCCTTGATCTGAGTCCAGTCTGCCATGTTTGATGCATTCATAAAATTTGTCGCACCAGTTGAAGAAGATCTCATGCATACACTTGCTGCCATTCTCCATGGTACCTGGACAGGCTGTCACTTCCTTGTAACAAAGGTCTGAAACTTTGGTGCTCATGTGGACGATCAAAGTGCTCAAGGAATCGTGTCTCAGGAACATCCATGTGAAATCAAACCTGCATGGAACAGGTGTGAACTATCTTGTAAATTGAAAATCTCATGTTCTCATTACACAGACGTTTCATGTCAATCCTACCTTGAAAGCCCATGCATTGCAGGTGGCTGATCCCTGTCAACTCCCTCGCACACCATGTTGGAAAGAGCCTGCTTGGTGATTTCATGAATTACAGACCTGGAAAAGGGAAACAACAATATAGACCAAGTAATTAATATGAACGCTAACTGGAATATCATTCATGTTTATAGATTATTTGTTCACGTACCCTCATCCAGGCTTCAGGTCGCCATCCCTGTAGTACATGGCATTGATGGCCACAGCCTTGTCGATGTTCATGTAGTGTTGTATCTGAGCCATCATTCTCCCCCAGGCTTGTCCCACAGGAGCTTGGTCATCTGCATACATTATGAAGTCTTGTTTTGTGCCTGCAGAATCCTTTGCTGCATCAATAATTCCAACGTCCAATCCAAGCTGCAAGACATCAAAGAAATTCATTATGTTGGTCAATAATATGAAAACCAGTTGCTGACACTGATATACACGCCACTTTTACATACCGGTGATCGACTTGGTGGTATGAAGCATTGCAGTGATGGGGGAGTGATGCTGTTTTTGAACAGGGCCTGTAGAACTTGGTCCACCTCAACATCCTAAGGAAGGACATGAGTGGCATAGGATTGGCCCAACGTGCATATCGGAGTGCAGTCTTGACCAAGTGTGGAGTAGCAACAGGTCACCGTCAAAGAACCTCCTGTCACCTCCGTATGTGAGCATGATGGGCGGCTCCACCAAGGGTTACTACTACAGCCATGGCAGGGGCACTACTCCTCTGTTTTGGGTGTTCTGTAAGAGTTCTTCTCACATGGTTTGTGGCAATCCAAAACACACACCTCCCTTGGAAGTCTCTTCCATGGACAGATGGTCATAGCATGCCAGACAAATTTCTTGACAGAAAAAAAAAAGTTTGCCACCCATGATCGGTGGTGTGAATCAGGAAAAAAAGGACGCCATGTTTGCAAGGCCACTGCCTGAAGATGTTGATGCCAATGTTATCGAGTCAGAAGGATGAACAAGGATGGTGCCAATGAGGAAGAGGAGGGCACGAGACCAATGGGGTGGTGAATGGCATGTTGGTTCCGGTCCATTGCATTGCTTCTTTTCTTGTCTCACCTCCAGAATCCAGGTAATTCCGCCCTGCTCCATCCAAGTTCATCAGTGGGGAAGTTAAGAAGAGCATCATGGAGAGTGCACCCGTGAACAAAAGATACAACTGTTATCAAATAACGTATTTCCTAAATCCCTTTTCAAGAACACATGTGTTACATGCAGGATTTCCAGACCTTTCTGGGAATCAAGAAGATCACAAGAGCAATCATGATAACAGTAAAAGCCATGAAATCAGTGACTACTGCTGCCTTAGCAATAGTGTCACCAGGTTGCATACAACTTGATGTGCTCATTCCTGATGTGTGCCTTTGTGCAGCTCTGAGCAATGTATCAGAGGAAACCCCCCCAAGCTTGCTAGAAGCAAACAGGGATGGCATCATTTCCACTAGCCTTTTCATGATATTGGCCTGCATGAGGTGATCCTTGCAAGGTCTGCTGAACCCTGTTGCATACCTGGGAAAACATTATTGGTTTCTGTCTCTGCAAAGTCTAGGATCATGGAAGTCAATAGCTGGGTCAGTTTGCTACTACAGACTGTGTATTCCAGGATGTCAACCTGAACTTTCCACATGGAAGTTTCCTCAACATGAAGCCGTTCATGCCTGAGACTCTTATCCATGTGGTGCCTGGAAGGTGGATATCGACAAGCGCTAGTGGTTTCAAGAACCTATTGGCCTCAAGCACTCTGGGTGTACACCAGCAAAGAGTCGTCGAGCCTATCCCCTAAATACCTGGCACTCTTCAACTTCATGCTAAAGGCACGTGAGTGCTAAAAGGGCATTGTCCACCTCTACGTGGTCAGAATGCTCATAGCCATGGATACTGGTGGAACCCTACACCTTGCTATCATGTATGAATCACCGCTTGATACAATCATTCTAGCATCCATTTTTCCACCTCAATGCCTGATTTCCTTTCTCTATGTCCAAATTCACCCTAGTAGAAACAGTCTCACCATTCTCCTCATCATTTCCCAATATCTTTGTAACTTCTCTTTGGAAGGAGAAGAGGAAGGAGGGAGAAAGAGGCCGGTGCTGATGGGAAGGAACAGTTACAAAGTGAGGACACCCACCTTATGTATCACATCTGCAATGAAGACCAAGTATAGTCTACAAGTGACCACATTTTGTCACTTTGCAAAACACCAGTAGTGGCGGGATCATTCACTTTGCATCTTGTGCCACCTCCTCTGCTGGTCATCGACCACTGAGCCCAGGGAATGAGAACGCAAGATATTTGAGAATGTAAAAAACTGAGTGCCTACAACATTCTGTGAAGATTTCCGTGGTGGAGGTGTGGAGCCAACACTGTTTGGTCCCTACAACATGGACCTGGACATTCCATCATGGATGGAGAATATTAGTGATCATAACTTTCCTGGACTTGCTCGTCCACTTTCATGTTTTCCTAGCTCTGTGTCACATTTCCGTGACACATTGTGTGATTGTGTGGTAAGTGATACTTGGGTACAGTTTCATTCAATACATGCACTTTCATCACAAGGATTTTATGTTCCTTCATCTGCAAGGTCCATGTTTCGTCTCTGTACATGGTTCATTTAAATCTTCATACACAAGGTCTTAGGATTCTCCAGTTTGACAATCCTGCAGATCATGTGTACATTTTTTTCTGTCCAATTCATGTCCAAGATCGAGTTGAATCAGTTGTCTGTTCCTACCTGTGATAGCTTGGGCATGGTTGCAGCATTTGCATGTGTTGTCACAATTGTGCCCATTCGGACAAGTGGCATGGCTTTCATTCAGAGAGTGGTTGCAGCGGACCTGCCTCACATCCCTCACTCAACCCGTGTTATTGTGTCAGCCATACACACCATGGGAGAAAACATTGCTAGAAGCGTTTCCCCGAAATTTAAATCAAGAAATCCCACTGTCGCCTTTGTCATGTCCCCTGTACTACAGTTGAATCCCTTCTTTGTATCTGACAAGTCGTCAAAATTGTCACATTTGTGCCTGTTTTGAAGGCAGCATGCATCATCTTGACCACAGAAATTCCAATTCCATCATACCTGGGCCACTTAGGTGAGTTTCTTTTAGAAAAAAGGTGTCAATTGCCAGTCAGTTCAGACTCAAACAGAGCATGGAGCTTGTATTGCTCTTGCTGATATCACCTCTTCTTGATGGATCTTTGCATTAAGACCCAAGAACAATGTTGGCATAGACCTGCATTACTCAATCTCTTTCATAAAAAAACACATTGAGCACCTCCATTCCAACCATGGTAGCGAGTACATGGATACAGACACTGAATCCTTTGTGGACCTGAATTTCATTAACAACATCTCATTCATGGTCATACCTCATTTCAAAAGTATTTATGAGAAATGAAACCTAGAGACACATGATGCTGTTCTCTACATGCATGCCAAGTCTTGCGTATAGGAAAAAAACAGGACAGAAAACGCTTGTACACAGTTTTCGGAACTATAAAGCTCATCCGTCCGTCGTCGAGCAGAAAAATCTTAGCTACCCATCGGCCGCCGCTACCGCTACGTTAGTAACAACGAAAAGACAAGAAACTGCATGGTGAGGCCGCATGCCATGCGTCCACGACGCATGACATGCGACGCCCCCCGCTAGTCTCACAAACCCCTTCATTGAGGGGTTTGTGATATGTAGCGCGCGGCCGGTGCCACGTTGATTGAGCGGGGGTCCCTGGCCTATGGACGGTTGGACGGAATGGTTCGAGGGTTGGAGACCATCAAGCACCACAGTTTTGGCTAGTTGGCCAAGGATTCCATCCAATCTGCTGCATTGGTATCTGAGCGTCGGGGTTCAAGTCCGACGTGTGGATGCCGAGGGTGGCTCACTCCTAGGGTGGGGGGAGTGTAGTGTGCAGCCGGCGCCACGTGGATCAAGTGGGGGTCCCTGGCCTGTGGGCGGTTGGACGGAATGGCTTGAGGGTCAGAGACCCTCAAGCACCATGGTTTTGGCCTAGTAGTTGGCCAAGGATTTTGTCCAATCGGCTACATGATACTAGCGGGGGACGGTTCGTCCAAAGCTTGAGGGGAGTTCCAGAATCCCTTCACGTTGAAAGGAAACCTGCTGGGCCCCGCTACTGTGTGGCCGAACACAAGCCCTCGTAAGAGTGAAATCCAAAAACTCCAGGTATAACTAGCAGTAGGGTTTGTTTGGGATTTGAATGTTCAGATGAGGATTTTGCGTGTAAAGAAATGAGCAGGAAAAAAAAAAGAAGGGTGTTCTTGCCCGATCGCGTAGGGTAATGTTCATGTAGGGTTTTATTCTTGGTGCGAGCTCCGTCCCCGCCAAACATCCGAAATACTAAATTGAACTAGGGGCTTTTCATGCTAAAAAAGGGGGTCATCGCTCCTTCGCAATTCTCGTGTGGGAGCGATGTCCCCATGTACTTTTTCTATTCCGGCAACGCATGCCACAAGCGTTGACTTGCTGGCATCATCGGTGTAGATGCAGTGCGCGTGTTGGTCAACAAGGAAGCAAAGCGCTCTCCCAGAGTGTGGATGTAGGCGGCTCGATGTACGTGCAGAGTGCGACGTTGGCGGTCACGTTCAAGCTCCATACCAAGGAACACTCGAGCTGGGCCCATGTCTTTCATCTCGTATGTGGACTGCAATAGTGACTTCACCGACTCCATAAGAACAAGGTTAGGCAAAGCAATGAGGAGGTCGTCCACATAGACCAGGGTGGCCACAAGGGACTCAAAGGGTACACTCAAGAAGGGTGCCAAATCGACAGTACTACGTTTGTAAGCCACCTTTCTCAAGAGTGGATGAGAGCTCCATGTTCCAACATTGAGGTAACGGTTTGAGCCCGTATAGGATTTTACGCAACCGCCCGACCTTATACGTGCTGTCAATGAATCCAGAAGGCTACACCATGTAGATTTTTTCATGCAATTGTCCGTGCAAGTATGCGTTGTTGACGTCCATCGGTTCCAGTTCTCATTCATTCTAGGCGACTAGACTCAAGAGAGCACGGACGGTGCTGTACCGCCTAACTGGTACGAATGTCTTGTCAAAGTCGATGCCTGGAACCTGGGAGAATCCCTTGGCTCTGAGAACCCAGAGAGCCGAAACAACTCTGCGGCCTGCTGGGAGATTGACAAGCTCAAAGACCCCATGTTCCTGGAGGACAGTCAGCTCCTCTTGCATGGCCTTCTCCCAAAGGTGAGCGTCACCTACCTCACGAGC
The DNA here is from genome assembly GCA_023375785.1 of Penium margaritaceum. Classification (NCBI taxonomy): domain Eukaryota; kingdom Viridiplantae; phylum Streptophyta; class Zygnematophyceae; order Desmidiales; family Peniaceae; genus Penium; species Penium margaritaceum. The sequence continues at coordinate 54,261 of SZWC01013845.1, forward strand.
CTACCAAACAGTGGTACGCTCTGGGGGGAGTGAGGCCAATCCACTTGCCGTAACGCAAGTTGCGACATAACCAGAGACCGAAGTCTTGAGGGCGTTGTGAAAATCATGATCATGGACATTAGGTCCTGGATCGATAGAGTGGAGGGGATTCTCCCTCATGCTCTGATACTAGTAGGTAGTGAAGACTTGCCTGCTTGAGCCTCTTGGCAAGCATGGAAGCAAGGTGTGTGTGCTAGAGCCATGGATGCAGCAAGCTCATGAAGCTAGGAAAAAAAAACTTGAGAAGATCGTGGGAGTTAACAACAATAGGGAGTAATGAGAGAACGCAGTGCTAGCAGTCGGTCGACCGGGCCACCCTCGCGGAACTCTCGACTTGGGGCCCGGCCGCCACTCCGGGGTCGAACCTGACCGGTCGATGGTGTGCTGCCGTCGGTTTTCTCATTCTTTCGTGTAACTGAGAGTGCGGCGTCGTGGGATCAGCAACCCAGTGCTTCATACCAACATCGATCTAGGCATGCATATCAAGATGTAAACACCCACATCGATCACGAGCGTATGTGGATGCATGTCTCCCTGCGTGTGACACTCCAATGTTTGCTAAGCACATGCTAAGTACATCACGTTGGAACCAACAATTATGCTCCTATGCACAACTGAACACCAAACTGCTCTCATCAATCTTGCACCCGGTTGAGACGACAGGGATGCCTGGTCCACCATGTGTGTGCCTTGATCTTCACGTTAGTTCAATAACCTGCAGCGTATGTGTTGACAGAGTCAAGAGATCACTTGCATGTTTTGCAGCCACAACCCACAGTGACCTGTGTCAACAGGATATACAAACGCATGGGCATGTGTCACCTGTGTCAAGTATACAAATGCATTGCTTGATGACGCAATGAAGAGGCCACTTAGTTATGAGCCCAACGCAGACACATTGCGTCACCATGAATCCGTACATCATGACACGACACATTGCAAAATGCATCAGGTTGCACATGGTGTTGAATTTTCTCCTCAGCTTACCCACCTAAATCCGAGTTCATCGATTCTCATGTGTCCATGGATACATGACACCCTACAAAGCACAAAACAAGCTGCAATGTGTTGAAAGTAATTGGAGACATTGAAAGCCTTGTCATTTGCCACGAGACCAAGAGAAGAGGGAGATTTAAACACACAACATGAACAATGGTTGAGATGATTTCATTCGCAGATTGCAAGATCGAGGTCTCATCCCAGATCGCAAAACGGCCAAGATGAGATCAACACTCTTGCTCGACCTGAGAAGCCGTCGCTTAGTGAAGTTTTTCCCAGTTCAGTGGGTGAGGGCTTGGAGTGAAGTGTTCGAGATTTTTTGCATTCCATGGGACAAACCCTGGCAAGGTGTTGCGACCTGGAACTTTCTTCAATCTCCAGAGGTTCACAACAGCCAGTTGTTGGCTCACCCTACGCAATTAATGCACTGAAGGTTCATGCGTGTGTCCTCCGATCGAACGCTGACTAGGCTTCCTTACTCCTGGGGAATCTCATGAGCAGCCTTTCTCCCCTCTCCTCCGTGAGGATCAATGTCAAAAATGTATTAGAAGGGTTAGGGTAACGGTTCGCCAATCGGCGTCCGCGGCCTCTTGAGCGCGAGATTGACATCAAAACCAAGAAGCGTGAGAAAGGGATCAAGACTATGGGTCGTAGGGGACAAGCACAGCTAGTCCGAGCACACGGCAACCGTCCACTGCACCTCCTCCCCCGCCATCATGGGCACCACTGCGGTGGGTGCGCCTCCATCGGCATCCTTGCCCCCGCTGCCATAGGGATAGGAGTCGGGCACGACCCACGGTTGGCGGGCGAGCGTGACGCGCGACGTGTTGCGTGGCAAGCGGTAGAAGTCTGGCCCGTTGAAGCTGGCGAAGGCCTCCAGTTTGTCGAGCGCTCCCGCCTGAGGTTTTCCCCCATGTTGGGTGGCGGACAGAAGACATGCATGGGGATGTGGATGTGCATGTGAGTGTGCGGGGTGAGAGCATGCATGGGGCATGTGATTGATGAAGGCTTGCTTGTTGCTTGTGATGTGAAACGGATGTGCCTCATACCATGGGATAGGTGTGGTGCAAGTCTGCATAAGTGAATATTTCCTTGCAGGTGTGAGGGCAGTTGCATGCACTGTTGCCGGAAGTCGATGTTTTCTGCGGCTTTCACATGATTTTGCGTGCAAGGGCTCGCGCTGCGCATGGTTTTCACAGCCACATTTCACCCACATGCTCCACATTTCTGTGACTGGGCGGTGTCACTCCACCACCACGATCAGATTTCAACGACCGCAAAACAAGCAGCATTGCAGCAGATGTGGCGTACCTCGCTCATGATTCAATTGCCTGTAGCACAGTCTGATGAAACACGAGGTAGCTCAGACCCAGCATGCACCTCCCGCATGTCCCAGCATGGGTGTGTGCAAATATTCTAATCATGCAGCTCCAGCAAATTGTGCTTTAGGGGTGAGGGTCAGCAACTAAGCAGGCAGGGAGAGCACAGGGGGGG
>SZWC01013846.1:0-50628 GCA_023375785.1 Penium margaritaceum
GTGGTGCGCACTGGTTGCTGAGAGGTGGGAACTGGGTGCGGAGTGGTGCGAACTGGTTGTGGAGTGGTGCGAACTGGTTGCGGAGTGGTGGGAACTGGTTGCGGAGTTGTGCGAACTGGTTGCAGAGTGGTGCAAGCTGGTTGGGGAGTGGTGCGAACTGGTTGGGGAGTGGTGCGAACTGGTTGCGGAGTGGTGCGAACTGGTCGCGCTTTTTGAGCATTGCTGCATCTGTCGCCTCTTCCGCACAGTCGATGAAGAGGCCGCGTACCAGCTCGCGCTTCGCCATCTCCTTCACAACTGCGGGTGAGGAATACCCCAGTCGTCGGTGCCAGAGCTCTTGATCAGCTCTCCCTCCTTTGGCCAGGTTGACGGTGCGTTCCTACGAATCTGCTGCATCTGTCGCCGCGGGGATCACCTTGGTCTCCACAATGTAGAGCCCTCCCTCGTGCTTAGCTTCCAGCACGGGCTCGCCGCCACCATCCTTCCGCACGACTGTCCCCTTTCTACTGAAGAGCACCTCGTATCCCTTGTCTGTCATGCGGCTGACACTTAGGATGTTAGCCAAGCCAGGTATGTGCTGCACGTTCTTGATCACGCGCTGCACCCGCGTCCCACCAACCACCACCTCCACGTCCACGTCTCCTTGGCCAGCCGCTGGCTCGACCTTGTCGTTCGCGGCCACCATGGACTTGCTGGACTTGGTGTAGTTGATGAACCCAACCTTCTCGACTTGGGTGTGCTCCTCGGCTCCGGAGTCAAGGCATCGCCGGTTAGCCTTCTTGAGGTAGTGATTCTGAGTGCCGTTGAGGAACGACTTCTTGCCTTTGGCGTCCTTGCCGCCGGCCTTTACCTCCTCGGTGCACTCACGGGCCCAGTGGCCCTCCTTGCCGCAGCTGCGGCGCGCACCCTTCGTGGCGCCCTTCTTGCCGCCGCCATGTCCGCCACCTCCCTTGCCCCCACTTCTGCCACCACGTATTTTGGTGACGAGGGCCGATGAGGAAGACGAGGACTCCCCGCAGCTCCGTCGCTGCGCCTCATTGCGGATGTTCTCTGCGACTGCGCCATAGGTGAGCTCGTCCTCTGCCCATCATCCCAAGACTGTGATGAGAGGGCTCCAACTGTCAGGAAGGGCCATGAGGAGGGCCATCGCCTTTAGCTGCGTGTCGATCTTCCACCCCACGTCATTGCACTATGAGGCGAGCGACTCGATCTGTTGCATGGCGGTGATGACATCATCTCCCTCCTCGATTCTCACCGTCAGGAGTCGCTTCATGGCAAAGATTTTGTTCGCCAGCGACTTGGATTGATGGATGGTACAAAGTTTTTGCCAAGCCTCGACTGCCAGCTTGCAGCCTTGGAAGTAGCCCCACTGCAACTCAGCCGTCTCGGACACCAGCAGCATGAGTGCCTCCGTGTTCTTCTTTTCAAAGGCCTCCTTCTGCGCTTCCGTCGCTCTCGCTTCGTCAAGGACTTCGGTTCCCAACGTGACCTGCAGGACACCCTTATGCGTGAGGTGGATCTTGAAGTGCCACCTCCATAGCCCAAAGCCAGGGCCGCCTGCACGCTTCTGGCTGGCTTGCGTCTCCTTCTGCACCATTGCGCAGTCTTCAACTCCGGGACTTCAGAGTTTGATGGCGATGTCGTCCCCGACGACAATCCCGTCCACCGCGGAAGCCGTGAACTATGTGGAGTCCGGTCAGGGCCGTGGGCCCATAACCCTTTGTCAGAAACTGGCCCCCGGATGGAGGCAGTTCCAACGTGGCCTGACGGATCTTCTGCATTCACGGCTATGTTTTGTGCAGCTTCTGAGTCTGAGCGTGAGCTTTCTGGTCGCCTCACGCTATGTTTCTGGAAGTGGAAGACAATTGTGAGACAGTCTCTTTTGGGAAGGGAATAACACGTTTTTGCATTAGTTTGTGAACTTGGACATGATCNGGATAACCGTAGCTCCCGCTACGTCAGTCAAAGCGCAGCACCCCAAACCAGCCGCTCACTCGGCGGCGCGCACCACGTCGCCCGTCGAGACGCCTTCACACATCAAGGACCCATCAAAACGCCATTCCGGAGGTGCGGCGCCCCTCGCGCCTTTGGGGTCTGTTTCAATGAGTTAATCATCGAGTTTGGTGATGGGGATTGATGTGGGTCGAAACATGTTCGCGGACCTCCAGTTGGAATTTTGACTAAATCCCCGAGTAATAAACCGTACTACTGAGTTTCGGACTCCGAGCCAGGATTTTGGCTAAGTCCCTCAGTAACAAACTGCACTCCCGAAATCCGGCGGATCATCCACCGGACGCCTCGGCAGACCTTCCGGAGCAAAATCCCCAGATGGCATTTTGTTACTCGTTCCGGTCGATAATTCACCGGAAGTCGAACCGCGGCCGGCTCCCAGAACCGCCACGCACACCCCAAATTCGGAAGTCCATATCTCCCTTGTACCTAGTCCGATTTCGGTGAAACAACTTCCACCGGATTCAGCAACTTGTCAACTTTAAGGGACAATCCTCCATTTTAGGATCCAAGCATTCATCAAGTCTCCAGATCCATCGACGAGGAATTTCCTCTCTCTGGCGGCTCGTTGGCGCCTTCCGGCGCCGCACTTGGGCATGCAGAGGGGCAAATCTACAAGAGCGGAGTGGTGCAAACTGGTTGCGGAGTGGTGTGAACTGGTTCCGGAGTGGTGCAAACTGGTAGTAGAGTGGTGCGAATTGTTTGCAGAGTGGTGCAAACTGGTTGCGGAGTGGTGCAAACTGGTTGCGGAGTGTTACGAACTGGTTGCGGAGTGGTGCGAACCGGTTGCGGTGTGCTGCGAACTGGTTACGGGGTGATGCGAACTGGCTGCGGAGTGGTGTGAACTGGTTGTGGAGTGGTGCGAACTGGTTGCGGATTGGAGCGAACGGGTTGCGAAGTGGTGTGAATTGGTTGCAGAGTGGTGCGAACTGGTTGTGGATTGGTGCGTACTGGTTGCAGAGTGGTGCAAACTGGGTGCGGAGTGGTGCGAACTGCTTGTGGGGTGGTGCGAACTGGTTGCGGAGTGGTGCAAACTGGTTGCGGAGTGGTGCGAACTGGTTGCGGAGTGGTGCGAACGGGTTGCGGAGTGGTGTAAACTGGTTGCGGAGTGGTGCGAACTGGTTGCGGACTGGTGCGAACTGGTTGCGGAGTGGTGCGAACGGATTGCGGAGTGGTGCGAACTGGTTGCGGAGTGGTACAAACTTGTTGCAGAGTGGTGCAAACTGGGTGTGGAGTGGTGAGAACTGGTTGCGGATTGGTGCGAACTTCTTGCGGAGTGGTGCGAACTGGTTGCGGAGTGGTACAAACTTGTTGCAGAGTGGTGCAAACTGGGTGTGGAGTGGTGAGAACTGGTTGCGGATTGGTGCGAACTTCTTGCGGAGTGGTGCGAACTGGTTGCGGAGTGGTACAAACTTGTTGCAGAGTGGTGCAAACTGGGTGTGGAGTGGTGAGAACTGGTTGCGGATTGGTGCGAACTTCTTGCGGAGTGGTGCGAACTGGTTGCGGAGTGGTACAAACTTGTTGCAGAGTGGTGCAAACTGGGTGTGGAGTGGTGAGAACTGGTTGCGGATTGGTGCGAACTTCTTGCGGAGTGGTGCGAACTGGTTGCGGAGTGGTACAAACTTGTTGCAGAGTGGTGCAAACTGGGTGTGGAGTGGTGAGAACTGGTTGCGGATTGGTGCGAACTTCTTGCGGAGTGGTGCGAACTGGTTGCGGAGTGGTACAAACTTGTTGCAGAGTGGTGCAAACTGGGTGTGGAGTGGTGAGAACTGGTTGCGGATTGGTGCGAACTTCTTGCGGAGTGGTGCGAACTGGTTGCGGAGTGGTACAAACTTGTTGCAGAGTGGTGCAAACTGGGTGTGGAGTGGTGAGAACTGGTTGCGGATTGGTGCGAACTTCTTGCGGAGTGGTGCGAACTGGTTGCGGAGTGGTACAAACTTGTTGCAGAGTGGTGCAAACTGGGTGTGGAGTGGTGAGAACTGGTTGCGGATTGGTGCGAACTTCTTGCGGAGTGGTGCGAACTGGTTGCGGAGTGGTACAAACTTGTTGCAGAGTGGTGCAAACTGGGTGTGGAGTGGTGAGAACTGGTTGCGGATTGGTGCGAACTTCTTGCGGAGTGGTGCGAACTGGTTGCGGAGTGGTACAAACTTGTTGCAGAGTGGTGCAAACTGGGTGTGGAGTGGTGAGAACTGGTTGCGGATTGGTGCGAACTTCTTGCGGAGTGGTGCGAACTGGTTGCGGAGTGGTACAAACTTGTTGCAGAGTGGTGCAAACTGGGTGTGGAGTGGTGAGAACTGGTTGCGGATTGGTGCGAACTTCTTGCGGAGTGGTGCGAACTGGTTGCGGAGTGGTACAAACTTGTTGCAGAGTGGTGCAAACTGGGTGTGGAGTGGTGAGAACTGGTTGCGGATTGGTGCGAACTTCTTGCGGAGTGGTGCGAACTGGTTGCGGAGTGGTACAAACTTGTTGCAGAGTGGTGCAAACTGGGTGTGGAGTGGTGAGAACTGGTTGCGGATTGGTGCGAACTTCTTGCGGAGTGGTGCGAACTGGTTGCGGAGTGGTACAAACTTGTTGCAGAGTGGTGCAAACTGGGTGTGGAGTGGTGAGAACTGGTTGCGGATTGGTGCGAACTTCTTGCGGAGTGGTGCGAACTGGTTGCGGAGTGGTACAAACTTGTTGCAGAGTGGTGCAAACTGGGTGTGGAGTGGTGAGAACTGGTTGCGGATTGGTGCGAACTTCTTGCGGAGTGGTGCGAACTGGTTGCGGAGTGGTACAAACTTGTTGCAGAGTGGTGCAAACTGGGTGTGGAGTGGTGAGAACTGGTTGCGGATTGGTGCGAACTTCTTGCGGAGTGGTGCGAACTGGTTGCGGAGTGGTACAAACTTGTTGCAGAGTGGTGCAAACTGGGTGTGGAGTGGTGAGAACTGGTTGCGGATTGGTGCGAACTTCTTGCGGAGTGGTGCGAACTGGTTGCGGAGTGGTACAAACTTGTTGCAGAGTGGTGCAAACTGGGTGTGGAGTGGTGAGAACTGGTTGCGGATTGGTGCGAACTTCTTGCGGAGTGGTGCGAACTGGTTGCGGAGTGGTACAAACTTGTTGCAGAGTGGTGCAAACTGGGTGTGGAGTGGTGAGAACTGGTTGCGGATTGGTGCGAACTTCTTGCGGAGTGGTGCGAACTGGTTGCGGAGTGGTACAAACTTGTTGCAGAGTGGTGCAAACTGGGTGTGGAGTGGTGAGAACTGGTTGCGGATTGGTGCGAACTTCTTGCGGAGTGGTGCGAACTGGTTGCGGAGTGGTACAAACTTGTTGCAGAGTGGTGCAAACTGGGTGTGGAGTGGTGAGAACTGGTTGCGGATTGGTGCGAACTTCTTGCGGAGTGGTGCGAACTGGTTGCGGAGTGGTACAAACTTGTTGCAGAGTGGTGCAAACTGGGTGTGGAGTGGTGAGAACTGGTTGCGGATTGGTGCGAACTTCTTGCGGAGTGGTGCGAACTGGTTGCGGAGTGGTACAAACTTGTTGCAGAGTGGTGCAAACTGGGTGTGGAGTGGTGAGAACTGGTTGCGGATTGGTGCGAACTTCTTGCGGAGTGGTGCGAACTGGTTGCGGAGTGGTACAAACTTGTTGCAGAGTGGTGCAAACTGGGTGTGGAGTGGTGAGAACTGGTTGCGGATTGGTGCGAACTTCTTGCGGAGTGGTGCGAACTGGTTGCGGAGTGGTACAAACTTGTTGCAGAGTGGTGCAAACTGTGTGTGGAGTGGTGCGAACTGGTTGCGGAGTGGTGTGAACTGGTTGCGGAGTGGTGTGCACTGGTTGCTGAGCGGTGCGATCTGGTTGCGGAGTGGTGCGAAATGGTTGCGGAGTGGTGTGAACTGGTTGCGGAGTGGTACAAACTTGTTGCAGAGTGGTGCAAACTGTGTGTGGAGTGGTGAGAACTGGTTGCGGATTGGTGCGAACTTCTTGCGGAGTGGTGCGAACTGGTTGCGGAGTGGTGCGAACTGGTTGTGGAGTGGTGCGGACTGGTTGCAAAGTGGTGCGCACTGAGTGCGGAGTGATGCAGACTGGTGGGAACTGGTTGGAGAGTGGTACGAACTCGTTGTGGAGTGGTGCGATCTGGTTGCAGAGTGGTGCGAACTGGTTGCCGAAAGGTGCGAACTGGTTGTGCAGTGGTGCGCACTGGTTGCGGAGTGGTCCGAACTAGTTGCGGAGTGGTGCGACGGGAATGCGAGTGGTGCGAACTGGTCATGGAGTGGTGCGAACTGGCTGCGGAGTGGTACAAACTGGTTGCGGAGTGGTCCGAACTAGTTGCGGAGTGGTGCGACGGGAATGCGAGTGGTGCGAACTGGTCATGGAGTGGTGCGAACTGGCTGCGGAGTGGTACAAACTGGTTGCGGAGTGGTCCGAACTAGTTGCGGAGTGGTGCGACGGGAATGCGAGTGGTGCGAACTGGTCATGGAGTGGTGCGAACTGGCTGCGGAGTGGTACAAACTGGTTGCGGAGTGGTCCGAACTAGTTGCGGAGTGGTGCGACGGGAATGCGAGTGGTGCGAACTGGTCATGGAGTGGTGCGAACTGGCTGCGGAGTGGTACAAACTGGTTGCGGAGTGGTCCGAACTAGTTGCGGAGTGGTGCGACGGGAATGCGAGTGGTGCGAACTGGTCATGGAGTGGTGCGAACTGGCTGCGGAGTGGTACAAACTGGTTGCGGAGTGGTCCGAACTAGTTGCGGAGTGGTGCGACGGGAATGCGAGTGGTGCGAACTGGTCATGGAGTGGTGCGAACTGGCTGCGGAGTGGTGCGAACTGGTTGCGGAGTGGTGCAAACTGGTTGCGGAGTGGTGCAAACTGGTTGTGGCGTGGTTCGAACTGGTTGCGGAGTGGTGTGAACAGGTTGCGGAGTGGTGCGAACTGGTTGCGGAGTGGTGCGACTCTGCGGAGTGGTGCGACCTGGTTGCTGAGTGGTGAGAACTTGTTGAGGAGTGGTGCGAACTGGTTGCGGAGAGGTGCGAACTGGTTGCAGAGTGGTGCGAACTGGTTGCGGAGTGGTGCAAACTGGTTGCGGAGTGGTGCAAACTGGTTGTGGAGTGGTGCGAACTGGTTGAGGAGTGGTGATCCGGTTGCGGAGTTGTCCAAACGGATTGCGGAGTGGTGCGACTTGGTTGCAGAGTGGTGCAAACTGATTGCGAAGCGGTGCGAACGGGATTGCGGAGTGGTGCGAACTGGTTGCAGAGTGGTGCGAAGTAGTTTCGGTGTGGTGCGAAGTGGTTGCGGAGAGGTACAAACTGGTTACGGAGTGGTGGGAACTGGTTGCGGAGTGGTGCGAACTGGTTACAGAGTGGTGCAAACTGGTTGCGGAGTGGTGCGAACCGGTTGCGGAGTGGTGCAAACTGGTTGCGGAGAAGTGCGAACTGGTTGTGGAGTGGTGCGCACTAGTTGCGGAGTGGTGCGAACTGGGTGCGGAGTGGTGCGAACTGGTTGTGGAGTGCTGCCCACTAGTTGCGGAGTGGTGCGCACTGGGTGCAGAGTGGTGCGAACTGGTTGTGGAGTGGTACGAACTGGTTGCGGAGTGGTGCGACCTGGTTGCGGAGTGGTGCGAACTGGTTGCGGAAAGGTACGAACTGGTTGTGGAGTGGTGCGAACTGGTTGGGGAGTGGTGCGAACTGGTTGCGGAGTGGTACGAACTGGTTCGGAGTAGTGCAAACTAGTTGCGGAGAGGTGCGAACTGGAAGCAGAGTGGTGCGAACTGGTTGCGGAGTGGTGCGCACTGCGTGCGGAGTGGTGCGAACTGGTTACGGAGTGGTGCGAACTGGCTGCGGAGTGGTACAAACTGGTTGCGGAGTGGTGCGAACTGGTTACAGAGTGGTGCAAACTGGTTGCGGAGTGGTGCGAACCGGTTGCGGAGTGGTGCAAACTGGTTGCGGAGAAGTGCGAACTGGTTGTGGAGTGGTGCGCACTAGTTGCGGAGTGGTGCGAACTGGGTGCGGAGTGGTGCGAACTGGTTGTGGAGTGCTGCCCACTAGTTGCGGAGTGGTGCGCACTGGGTGCAGAGTGGTGCGAACTGGTTGTGGAGTGGTACGAACTGGTTGCGGAGTGGTGCGACCTGGTTGCGGAGTGGTGCGAACTGGTTGCGGAAAGGTACGAACTGGTTGTGGAGTGGTGCGAACTGGTTGGGGAGTGGTGCGAACTGGTTGCGGAGTGGTACGAACTGGTTCGGAGTAGTGCAAACTAGTTGCGGAGAGGTGCGAACTGGAAGCAGAGTGGTGCGAACTGGTTGCGGAGTGGTGCGCACTGCGTGCGGAGTGGTGCGAACTGGTTACGGAGTGGTGCGAACTGGCTGCGGAGTGGTACAAACTGGTTGCGGAGTGGTGCGAACTGGTTACAGAGTGGTGCAAACTGGTTGCGGAGTGGTGCGAACCGGTTGCGGAGTGGTGCAAACTGGTTGCGGAGAAGTGCGAACTGGTTGTGGAGTGGTGCGCACTAGTTGCGGAGTGGTGCGAACTGGGTGCGGAGTGGTGCGAACTGGTTGTGGAGTGCTGCCCACTAGTTGCGGAGTGGTGCGCACTGGGTGCAGAGTGGTGCGAACTGGTTGTGGAGTGGTACGAACTGGTTGCGGAGTGGTGCGACCTGGTTGCGGAGTGGTGCGAACTGGTTGCGGAAAGGTACGAACTGGTTGTGGAGTGGTGCGAACTGGTTGGGGAGTGGTGCGAACTGGTTGCGGAGTGGTACGAACTGGTTCGGAGTAGTGCAAACTAGTTGCGGAGAGGTGCGAACTGGAAGCAGAGTGGTGCGAACTGGTTGCGGAGTGGTGCGCACTGCGTGCGGAGTGGTGCGAACTGGTTACGGAGTGGTGCGAACTGGCTGCGGAGTGGTACAAACTGGTTGCGGAGTGGTGCGAACTGGTTACAGAGTGGTGCAAACTGGTTGCGGAGTGGTGCGAACCGGTTGCGGAGTGGTGCAAACTGGTTGCGGAGAAGTGCGAACTGGTTGTGGAGTGGTGCGCACTAGTTGCGGAGTGGTGCGAACTGGGTGCGGAGTGGTGCGAACTGGTTGTGGAGTGCTGCCCACTAGTTGCGGAGTGGTGCGCACTGGGTGCAGAGTGGTGCGAACTGGTTGTGGAGTGGTACGAACTGGTTGCGGAGTGGTGCGACCTGGTTGCGGAGTGGTGCGAACTGGTTGCGGAAAGGTACGAACTGGTTGTGGAGTGGTGCGAACTGGTTGGGGAGTGGTGCGAACTGGTTGCGGAGTGGTACGAACTGGTTCGGAGTAGTGCAAACTAGTTGCGGAGAGGTGCGAACTGGAAGCAGAGTGGTGCGAACTGGTTGCGGAGTGGTGCGCACTGCGTGCGGAGTGGTGCGAACTGGTTACGGAGTGGTGCGAACTGGCTGCGGAGTGGTACAAACTGGTTGCGGAGTGGTGCGAACTGGTTACAGAGTGGTGCAAACTGGTTGCGGAGTGGTGCGAACCGGTTGCGGAGTGGTGCAAACTGGTTGCGGAGAAGTGCGAACTGGTTGTGGAGTGGTGCGCACTAGTTGCGGAGTGGTGCGAACTGGGTGCGGAGTGGTGCGAACTGGTTGTGGAGTGCTGCCCACTAGTTGCGGAGTGGTGCGCACTGGGTGCAGAGTGGTGCGAACTGGTTGTGGAGTGGTACGAACTGGTTGCGGAGTGGTGCGACCTGGTTGCGGAGTGGTGCGAACTGGTTGCGGAAAGGTACGAACTGGTTGTGGAGTGGTGCGAACTGGTTGGGGAGTGGTGCGAACTGGTTGCGGAGTGGTACGAACTGGTTCGGAGTAGTGCAAACTAGTTGCGGAGAGGTGCGAACTGGAAGCAGAGTGGTGCGAACTGGTTGCGGAGTGGTGCGCACTGCGTGCGGAGTGGTGCGAACTGGTTACGGAGTGGTGCGAACTGGCTGCGGAGTGGTACAAACTGGTTGCGGAGTGGTGCGAACTGGTTACAGAGTGGTGCAAACTGGTTGCGGAGTGGTGCGAACCGGTTGCGGAGTGGTGCAAACTGGTTGCGGAGGGGTGCGAACTGGTTGCGGAGTGGTACGAACTGGTTGCGGAGTGGTGCGAAATGGTTGCGGAGTGGTCCTAACTGGTTGCGGAGTGGTGCGAACTGGTTGCGGAGTGGTGCGAACTGGTTGCGGAGTGGTACGAACTGGTTCGGAGTAGTGCAAACTAGTTGCGGAGAGGTGCAAACTGGAAGCAGAGTGGTGCGAACTGGTTGCGGAGTGGTGCGAACAGGTTGCGGAGTGGTGCGAGGCGGTTGTAGGTACTGCATGCGCTCATCAATGAGTTGTTTGGCCTGATCAACGAGCGTGCAGATGGTACGGTATTGCTGGGAGACATCCTCACGGAGGGCCAGGACCCTCGCCCGTTGCTGCGACATATCCTGCAGTTGCGCACGATCGGTTTCCCACTCCTCCTCACACTCGGTTTGTAGCTGCTGCATATCTGGCATTTGCACCTCGAGCTGCTGCAGTCCTAGAATCAAACGAGCCGTCTCTGCACGTGTTATCCGGAGGGTTCGGCCCAACTCTGCTCTTTGGGCAATAAGACGCTGCCCTTCCACTGCGGGTGGCTCGTCACCTCTGTCCGCAGCCTCGTTCCATTCATCTTGCAGGTGTCGCACCTCTTGGAGTCTCGCTTGGATTGCCGTTGCTCGAGTTTCTTGGACCTGAACTTGCTGTTGTCTGTCAGCGCGGGCGGACTCGCACGCAGTGAGGGCGTTCCTCACTTGAGCCAGGTTGGCAGCAGAGTTGCGTACATGGTCCGCGTACGTCCTCATCCACGTCCTGTGCTGCTCCCAGAGTCTCTCCACTCTCACTGTCCATGCTCAATTTTGGGTGATGTGAAGCGCGAATGCTTGCCAAAGGACCTTGTTGCTATGAGGGTCAGGTGCTTCCAGTGAGGGTGGGGGTACCGGGCAAGGGTCATCCATACACAAGGTGTGGAGAAGGTCTTCTGCTTCTGCCATAGTGAGAAACGCTGCGAGCGCGCGGGCCTCGAACTCAAAAGCAACAGCCGTGTTCACCGTGCGTTCAGCGAGTACGTACTCGTACTGGGCCCAGTCGGTGTGGGCCATCTCTGGCGTGGGGCTGGTGGTGTCGGTCTGTCGCTGTTCTCCAGTAGTGGTTGCGTGGTAAGTGTGTTCCAGAGTGTCCACAACTGTGGTTGTCTCTGTCGTTGACTGGCGGTTGCGTAAACGGTGTGAACTCTGTGAACGAGAATTTGAGGGCCACCGTCCCGATCCGCGAGAGGGCGCCCGAGCAATCTGGGGCGGCCGGGCGGGATGGGCGTGCCGCCGTGGTTGTCGGAGGACGAGGGGCATGCCAGGTTCCAGGTCACGTTGATGTGTTGGACGCTCACCTTGAATCCCCCGTGATCGCATGGAGATGCGTTCTCCTAAGAAGACGATATCTTTTGAAGCTCCTGTTGTCGTTTGTCTACGTCGTGTGATGCGGGCATGCACCTCCGTTGGATACGGTGCATGATCCTCTGGAGAGTCGCTGCTGTCCGTGGACGATGCCGGTGCATCAATGACGATTCTCATGAAGCGTGCTCCGGTGGATCGATCGCCCGCATGCGCTGAGCGGGTGGTGGGGGAGGCCTGCCCCGTCAGCAATCGAGCGTCTCGCTGATGTGGAACTTCCATTTCTTCAGATTGAAGCAGGATGTATGACGGCGCCCCGTCATCGTCGTGCAACGTCATGCATTTTCCCCCGAGCAAAATTATCACGTCGCATGCCGTCAACCAGTCGTTCACGAGGAGGACATCGTACGTGGACGTTTCACACACTTGGACCGGCAAGCTCCAATTAATATTTCCGACCTAAAGGGGAAAATAATCAATCTGGCCCTCGGATTGGGTGATCTCCCCTCCCGCGTTGCCAAAACAGAGGTCGACGGCTCGGATGAGGTTTGACCAGTTATGCCGCTGAATGACGGGCATGGCGACTGTGGTATGCGTCGCCCCCGTATCCACAATAGCGACAAATTTCACCCCGGCGATCCAGACAGTGCATGAGATGACTGTACATATGTACTCCGGCAACGGTTGGCAGCACAGGGTCATGGGTTGCCATGCAAGGGCCCCCGCATGGAGAATGTCGTGAACGGCCCGCCGAGTTTCATCGACATGATCCCTCATCATGCGGTGACCCGGCAATTTGAGCCTACAGTTCACTCTCCACCCGGACGGTGCCAGCACAGCGTTAATCTCCCCAAAGAAAGTCTGAAGTTGTATAATGTTCCCCGGCAGATGAGTAAGGACTTCCATCTAAGGCAGCACGAGGTGGGTTCGGTCAAAAAATTGCCGGATGGCGTCCGCCACTGATGAATAGACCGCACTTGGTGGCGTCGGTGTCACAACTGGCAGAGTGTGCGCCGTGGATGCTGGGTAAGGATCGTGTTGCATACGGTGAAGCCAATCCCTGTATTCCTTGTGCGTCCATCCTGGCACATTCTTGAAGAGGTCGGTTCTTCATCGCACATTGATGTGGCCTACGTTCACGTCGTATTGAGGGAAGTCAAGAGGGTATACCCAGCGGTACTCCTCAGCGGTGAGGTCGTGCGCATGGCCTTGAATAAGAACATTTCCACCAGGAGGAGGCTCGTGCGGAGGTGGTCCACCTCCATATGATGGTGTTTTGTGGGAGTTGCGGTCCTTCCACCCTTCGCGTAGTAATCGGCTAAGAGCACCTTCATTGCGGTGTGCAAATGCTGGTTGATATTTTATCGTGAGGTTGTGTCCTTGTAGAAGTAGGGCCCATTGCCAAGAATTGCCTTGTGGTTTTGTGTTGTAAGCAGCCATTAGAGGGCCTGATGATCTATGAGGATGGTGAAGGGTTTTCCATTCTTGACGTAATCTCTGTAGAACTGGATAGCCCATAAGACCGCCAGACATTCTCCTTTCACAAACGGATACTTAGCTTCTGCATCGTTGAGCGCGCGGCTGCCGTAGCAGACCACCCTCATCATGCCGTTGTCTCTGCGTTGAAACAGGATAGCCCCAATACCTTCCTGTGAGAAATCTGTTGTGATGAATAACGGCAGATTGAAGTTTGGGAGTTCCAGCATCGGCGCGGTGATAAGGTGATGCTTAATCTCGATCCATGCGAGCTGGCAGGCCTCCGTCCACTCTAAGGGTTCATCTTGGTGAGTGAGGCACTGCAAAGGACGAACAATCGTAGCATGATCACGGACAAACTTGCGATAGAAGCTGATGAACCCCGGGAATATCTTGACCTAGGATGATGTAATTTGGTGCTTCCACTCACGGACGGCTGCAATCTTGGCTAGGTCTGTAGATATTCCTTGTGCAGTGATGATAAATCCTAGGAACTCCATGCTAACTGCCCCGATGACACACTTGGCGGCTTTCAAACGAAGGTTTGCGGAACGTAGGACCGAATACACGGGATCAAGAGAAGCCATCAGCTCTTGGAAGCTAAACGCAGCGACCATGAAGTCATCCACGTAACAACATGCGTTGGGAACATTGCATAGCACTTGGTCCATTACGCGTTGAACTTAGCACTGGCATTGTGCAATCCGAAGGGCATATGGGTGAAGGCATATAGCCCATCCGGGGTGATGAAGGCCGTCTTCAGCATAGAGTTTCGATCCATAGGAAAAGTGTGAAAGGCAGATTTGACGTCACGCTTGGCAAACCAACTCTTTCTCCGCTGTCGTNCTTCTGGTCCTAGAGCAGGCGTCGAGCCTTCTGCTTATGTGCAGATGCGTCTCCTGTGTTAATGACATGGACCGTGTCGACTGCTCCGATCTCCGTTGACTTGCCTGCAAATACTTCTTCAGGGTAGATGAGAAGCTCATTGATTCCTGCCTCTGCTCCTCTGTCAGGCGCTCATGGAGCATGTGGTCCCATCGTTGGGATTGTGGGACTGTGGGTGGTGGCAGTTCTTCATCCCCCACCAGACCGGCTTCAAGATCAGGGTCTGGATCCCAATAATCATATACCTGCAAGCTAAAATTGTGGGAGCCACATGGGGAGATAGTGAGGGTCTTTGGTTGACGTGGAGGTGGCTCATCATCGAGGCCTAGCAAGCCAACATCACTCATGGGTTCTTCGTCTGAGTCTTTTGAACTGACATCTTCATAGATGGCAGTGTCGTTGTCACACACCAGCATTTTCCCTTTACACTTCGCCTCCTTGACAAGATCGTTTGGTATTGTTGGCTGCGCGGTTACCGGTACGAGTGGGCGGCTCGACACCTGAAGAGGCCCTTGATGAGGTGAGGTGATCGGGGCCCGACTGAGGTCAGCAGGGTGGCGTTCTGTCATGGGAAGGAACAACCATGTGGGGGATTCTGCTGACGGTTTGGGTATCGGTCCAATGGGGAGCTGCGGTAGATCATCCGTTGGAGTAGCTTGTGCTCGTTCAGGGCATGGCTGCTGGGGTGTGGGTGTGCAATCCATCATCTCTTCTTCCTTGACTTGTGGCGCAATCAGGGAAGGAGCATCATGCTTGGAGAATGCCAGGATAGAATTCCTGGCTGCATGGTCTTCAGCACGGGCTTCTTCCAGGGAGAAGGGGTGACCGAACTTCGTAGGCATTGACGTCCTTCGGCCCACAATCAGAGCTGTACAGGTGGTATACCCTGATAACGTCAACTGCATGAATCCGTCCGCATAGAGTTGTCAAGAAAACGAGAGCAGCAAAGCATGTAGAGGAGCGAGTGGCACAGAAGCTACCACAAAGATGCGGAAGGCTGACGAAAGATGACGTCACAGCAGAACAGAAGTAATCAAACAGGAGAAGACATCGCGAGGAGCGGAAGCGATGAAGCGCTAAGGATGAGTTATCAAGAGAGCTTGGGAACCGAAGCGCGGACTGAACGCCACCGCGGTTTGGGCTCCATTGTGGATGAACACTCTGAGATGTGAGAAAGGCGAGCGAGGATCAGACGGCAACTTTGGACCTGATGCACTTTGCTGAACTGATAGATGATTGAGTGAAGGCGACGATCAAAGTGATGAGAGCGATGAGGCAAGGAACGGCAATTGAATGGAGGCAATGACGATGAAGGTAATAAAGGAGGAATTGACTGAGGCAATTGAGTACATGAGTTCTACTGCTATTAGTACTAGATAGGTCTAAGTCTAGAGTACAGAGTACAGTCGTCTACATCCATTAGGGCGGGCGGTGCGAGATGTGCAGCCGCAACCGACAGTGTGCTGCTGCTGCTGCTTCTGTGTCTTCGCGGTGCGTGGGCGCGGTGCGACTACGCATGAACTTGTGATATTGGGAACCTTCCCAGGTTGAGTTAAGGACGTGCTTCTTCTGCCGAGCCTTGGATGTTGCCACGGAGAACGGACCAGGGAGCAGGGCTGCCGTCGGCAGATCTTGCTGGTCCATACGTGATGTTGCAGGTCTGTTGGCGTTGGACGTGGTGTGTGTGGACGGCTGGTTAGTCAGACCGGAACAGTCTGATTGGGCATACCATCTGAGCCGTTCAGGCGGCAGAACGCGGTAGGTGAACCTGGTCTGGACAGCCTTTTCCGTTTTCCGCTGAGTGGATATCCGAGGGAGAATTGGAGGGCTCAAGGAAGATAGGGGAGAACCCGGTTGAGCCATGTGAGTCTTGATCAAGATTCTGACAGCCCCCTTCAAGATCACATGGCTTCCAAGAAAGAAGCCAAGGAGGGAGGCCAGTTGCTTTTCATTTGCCCAGAAGGAAGGGTTACTTCTCGGCGGAACTCCAGAGGAGAGGAGGTTAGAGTCCTTTTGCATGATCCAGAGAAGCTGGAGGAGAGCGAGAGGAGTAGCTGGAGAGGTGAGGCTGTGCATCCATCCTGTCGGTGGCTGCATGTGTGAAGAGATAGTTGAATCAGCGCTGAAATCAGGGGAAGGATGAAATGCTAGTGACAGCAGCTGGGTAGTGGTGATCGAGTTCCAGAGGAGTGAAGTGTGTGGTGAAGGCGTGATGCTTCAGAGAGCTGGGGGGAGGAGAAAGGATTCAAGTGAGTTTGGCGGAGAAGTTGGTACTGGTAGTAGGCATGCCGTCAATGCGAAGCGTTGAATAGTGGATGGCTAGACGGAAGTGAGCTGAGGNGAGAAGCTGGAGGAGAGCGAGAGGAGTAGCTGGAGAGGTGAGGCTGTGCATCCATCCTGTCGGTGGCTGCAGGTGTGAAGAGATAGTTGAATCAGCGCTGAAATCAGGGGAAGGATGAAATGCTAGTGACAGCAGCTGGGTAGTGGTGATCGAGTTCCAGAGGAGTGAAGTGTGTGGTGAAGGCGTGATGCTTCAGAGAGCTGGGGGGAGGAGAAAGGATTCAAGTGAGTTTGGCGGAGAAGTTGGTACTGGTAGTAGGCATGCCGTCAATGCGAAGCGTTGAATAGTGGATGGCTAGACGGAAGTGAGCTGAGGCACGGGAGAGGTTGCACTTGGGAGTCCTACAGACGGCAGATGGCCTGATGGTGGCCCTCGTGGGGTTACAAGGATTTATGCTACTAGATCTTCAGGAGCTTTAGATGGCTTCAAAGCCAGATGAGAAGTTGCCTGACAGCTGCGGGACAAGTGTGCTGAGAGGGGAGAAGCAATGGAAGTGATTGAGTATAATATGTCAACCTGTGATGTTGGAGAAGGGGATGCTGGCTGAGAAAAACCAGGAGGAACAGCAGAGGCAGGCGGTAGTGCTGTTATATCTGCTGTGGAAGTGAGAGGACTTGGTAGGGTGGATGTCGGTGTTGAGAGGAGTTTGTCAGCAGGTAGTGAAACAAGTGTATTGGAGAGTACTGAACTCTCACAGGAAACCTTGGAGTTGGAGGGAGTTAGTAATGACAAGGTTGAGATGTTACTGGACAGTTGTGATCGTTTTTGAGATGGGATATAGCGATCTATTGTCTTGGTGACAGGAGGCGAGCGTGATGCGGGTTCATTGGCGGAGAAAAGCTTGGGTTGTGGTGTCGGAGGCATGGTGGCAGAGGAATCGTTTGTCTGCTGCAAGGTGGTGCCGCCAATGGCGATCCTGTAGTTGTGGAGCATGAACTCGTTTAGTTCCTCGCGGGAGAAGATTGGAGTGTCGGAAAAGAGGAGAAGACCCATAGCGGCGGTAGGGTCGCAGCCCTCAGTTGAGGGGGCGACTTGAGGCGAGAAGAATGGCTCATCAGGATAGAGGTAGTCGTCGTAGTAGTAGTCCAGGTAATCATCCTGGAAGGGAAGAATGACTTCTGAAGGAGGTGGAGTACATTCGAAAGTCAACATTATGTCAGTGGCATAAGCTGCAGGGGAAGGTGCCGCTGCTGCTGAGGCGGTGGTTTCCAGGGAGGAAGGTGATGTCACGGGTATAGGAGGTGCTTGACTGCATGACGTAAATGATCGACATTTCTTAGCAGTCGCTTGTTTGGGCAGTGGCACCAGAAGAAATCCGACAACAAGGAGAATGCCAATGATGCGAGAGCAGATGAGATCGAGGGTGAGGCTATAGTTTAGACGAGGGATGTAGCCGACGAAGGCTGCGAGTCCGAAGAGAACACATCCAAGAGCCTCCTCTTTGTCTTGAGAGAATCTCATGATGAAGGATGGCAGGAGTTTAGAATGACACGGATGTCATCACTGCTGCGGAGGGAGATGTTGCTTTTGCTGAGAAACCGACGGCTGCTGTTATGATAGAGAGTGTAAGTTGCAAAGCTTTTGGAGACTGTGCCCATACATAGTTTCCTTAGCCTTTTGCAGGAAGGAGAAGAACAAGGCGACAGTAGTGTAGCTGGTTTGAAGTGATGGCGTAATTCAATCAGTGATGGCGCGGCTTGGCTCAGCGGTTCAGGCGTCAGCAAAGGAGGAGACAACGATGACGATGTCCGGATATTTCTCTAGGCTCTGATACCATGTCATGAAAATGAGAGCAGCAAAGCATGCAAAGGAGCGAGTGGCGCAGAAGCTACCGCGAAGATGCGGAAGGCTGACAAAAGATGACGTCACAGCATAACAGAAGTACTCAAACAGGAGAAGACAGTGCGAGGAGCGGAAGCGACGAAGCGCTAAGGATGAGTTATCAAGAGCAACGCCCTTAGTAGTCAAGAGAGGTTGGGAACCGAAGCGCGGACTAAAAGCCACCGCGGTTCGAGCTGTACAGTGGATGAACACTCCGAGATGTGAGAAAGGCGAGCGAAGATCAGACGGCAACTTTGGACCTGATGCACTTTGCTGAACTGATAGATGATTGAGCGAAGGCGACGATCAAAGTGATGAGAGCGATGAGGAGAGGAACGGCAATTAAACGGAGGGAATGATGATGAAGGAAATTGAGGTGGAATTGACTGAGGCAATTGAGTACATGAGTTCTACTGCTATTATTACTAGACAGGTCTAAGTATAGAGTACAAAGTACAGTAGCCTACAACCATTAGGGCGGGCGGTGCGAGATGTGCAGCCGCAACCGACAGTGTGCTGCTGCTGCTGCTTCTGTGTCTTTGCGGTGCGTGGGCGCGGTGCGACTCCGCATGATCTTGTATCCTTGGGAACCTTCCCAGGTTGAGTTAAGGACGTGCTTCATTTGCCGAGCATTGGATGTTGCCACGGAGAACGGACCAGGGAGCAGGGCTGCCGTCGGCAGATCTTGCTGGTCCATACGTGATGTTAGAGGTCCGTTGGCGTTGGACGTGGTGTGTTTGGACAGCTGGCTGGTCAGACCGGAACAGTCTGATTGGGCATACCATTTGAGTTGTTCAGGCGGCAGAACGCGGTAGGTGAACTGGGCCTGGACGGCCTTTTCCGTTTTCTGCTGAGTGGATATCCCATGGCAAGTTGGAGGGCTCAAGGAAGATAGGGGAGAACCCGGTTGAGCCGTGTGAGTCTTGATCAAGATTTCGACAAGAAGAGGCCCGCTTGTCGGGGGATGAGATAATGTGTTCCTAGCAAGACATCGTAGGTGCGGGCCACCGTGACCTGCACCCGCACAACTTCGTGCATGAGGCCCACCTGCCGAGGAAGGTCATCCACGCATGACACCGTGTCCTGCGTCCATGTCGCCGGATGCATTCACGAACACGTTGGTTGTTGGTTGAATCTTGTGCTGCCAGTCGACTACTTGCAGGACTTGAAGTGTCACCTTGGTATGGATGGCGCAAAGGGCGAAGATTGCTAGGAACTTCTTGCCACATATCCACACATAACAGCTAGCCACTTCATGGTGGGGAGCTTGTGTTCGTGGTGGTGCAAGGGGCATGGGCCGCCACCTCCATGTGTCAGGTTCAGCTCTAATGGCTACCCGGCTGAGTCGGTCATGTGGGTCCTGAGTGCAGCTAAGGCGAATGCCAGCTGGTCGAAGCTTTTCGGCGTATTCCTGCAGAACCGCTGCGAAGTCCAGGAGACAAGTGAAATTTTGTTGTAGATACTCACCCAGGGATATCTCCTGAAAGGGGCGGTGGAATGGGGTCAGGGCACTTGCCGTGGGCTCGTTGCATGCTGAAAGCGCAAAGGTCACCCTCTGGCGATGTGGAGGCGTGGGACCCCTTGAAGTGTGCGTGCGCGGTCTGGGTGGGGGCTTCGGAGGCATCGCCAAAATCTGACTTGGTAACCGAGTCGAGCGCGCTTCGACACATGTTTGCAGGTCTGCTTCAGCCCGTTCCTATTGCTCTTTGTATATGCGCATGCGCTCATACATTTGCGCAATCGACCATCCTTCCACACCTTGTACTTGAGCCACCATGACCAGTTCCCGTTTTGCAGCCGTCGGGGGAGTCTCCAAGGTCTGTTCTTCGGAGCGGGGAGGACTGAGCTTCACATTCCGTGCCGGCGTGTCTGAGATAGATGGCTGAGCAACAGCTGGTGTCTCTCCCGTCTCCCTTTGCTGCGCATACGCCTTCCATTGTGCCGGCCCATTGCCCACCGGACCAGAGGGACGGGCGGTGATGTTGGGACCAACAGCTTGCCGTGCAGCGGTAGGTCCTGGTCCAACCGGTCCGCGTCCTTGGTATTGTCCTCCTCTGGGTGGCACGCCTGGCATTAGGGTGGAATTGGGACATTCTCGGTGCCGATGGGTGAATTCTCTCCATCCATAGCAACTCTTAGGTGTGTAGCTATGGGGATTCATCGGGTTGGGTGTTGAAGCTCCTGCAGGCATGCGAATAGTAGGGCCACATGTTCCTTTGGAGCGGGCTGTTCTCGAGCCGCTCGTCGTTTGATTTCCCTTTGCTAATGTTCAGCTTCCTCCTTCAGTGTGCTGAACTGTCGTAAATCCAATGTTTTAGCGATTGCTGGGACAAGAGAATCCCGGTAATACTCCTTAATCATGCGCAAGGGTATGTCGACACATCGCACCGAGATCTTGGTAAACTTGTCGTTGTGTAACTTGATGTTTTCTCCAGCCTTCATGCGGATGGTACGAATCTGGAGCTCTGCTTCTTCCAGGCTCATGAGGTCAAAACGCTTGGTCATCCTATTCGCCAAATCATCAAAGTCAGCAAAAGGACGTTCCTTATGCTGTGTAGTGACCCACTCCAAAGCTTTCCCTTGTAGCACTAGGTGCAGCACTGGGACAATGTAGTCAGGAGATAACAACCCATAATCGAGACAAGTACCCAACTTGAACAGCCACATGGCCGGGTCCTCCTTTGGTTCACCCTTGAAGACGTTGAGCTTTGGGAGAGTGTAAGAAGCCTTCGCCGCTGGGCTCGAAGGCAGTTCCCGCGGAGGCACCATTAGCACCTGCGCCCGTGACGGGGCCCCCAGGTGGGATCGATGTGCTAACGCCAGGCCAGCTGCCCTAGTACTAGCCGATGAAGCGACTACTGCTCCTCTTGGTCGAGCACGTCGTGCATCGGTTCCTCTCACTCCGGAACTTCCCATGTGCTGTCTTGCTGAACTCGCTTGTACTAGTACAATAAAATGTTGCCTCCATGAGCCACTGATCCTTGTCCAGGTCCGGTTGAACCACCCTTCACTCGGGGTCTTTGCTAGAGTCTTCCTACCACAGGTGTGGCCGATGTCTTGCTTGCTTGATAATGAGATGACTGCATCTTTGACTGGACAGGTGGTATTGTATATTTGGTTGACGGAGCCCCTGTTGGGATGTGTGTGTCCCCCAAGGCTCGTATTTGTCTGGTGGGTCCGACCGTGGATGAAGCATTGATTCCTCCTTGAGCCGGGACTTGTCGGCGGTGCGACGCTCCCAAAATGGAGGATGCCTTGCTCGTTTGCTGCTGGTGTTGGGGTTGTTGTCCAGCAACTGGGCGACGTGAAGTCACGATGGATGGGTCTTCCCGTCGGGTTTCCCTTGGCCATTCTCCCACCGCCTCCAAGTTCGTCTTTGTTCGTGGTGGAGACACACCGCTGTCCGAGGCCGGTCGACGAGGGTGAACGGTTGGACGAGAGGGGAATGCCTGAGGGCATAAGGTGACGGGTTGATCCACGGCGTGTAAAGCCTGCACCGAAGGGTGATCCAACAATACTTCTTCTTCCTCTGCTTGGTCCTCTTGGGCATCATCCAGGTCTGCACAATCCCCGTCATGGGTGACAGAAGGTGCAGGTGAGGACGCCCTTGGGGTAGAGAACTCAAGGCGCCGCGGTGCGTCCTGCGTTGGCATCATGTCCAGTGCCTTGTAAACGGTCCTTCCATCTGGCGTCGTGACTTTATGGAGCAAGACGGGCCCTTCATCCGCCTCAAGCTCATGCTCTTTGTCTGATACAAAGTCTTCCACCTGTATGGTGTCCCGCCGCCCGTCTGGGTGGCGCATGTCGTCTTCCTCTGTGTCCTCCTGGGAGGGATTGGCCAACCATGCCTGTCGGATAGCCTTCCATTCACGGAGTTCCTCAAGCCGTCGCAGGTGAAATGCTTCTTCTTGGTCGGGGTCCGTCTCGTCTCCTTCGTTGTACAACTGCGGGGACTGATCATCCACCGGATCCCACTCAAATCTAGGGTCGAGCCCCGGAGGATCTTCTGGGCTTCTCTCGTAATGATGCGCGGTGGCGGTTTGCCTTATCCTTTCTTTTTCAACGATGTAGAGTGCATTGGGGCTCATCTTTGCGTCGCCAATGGTACAGCCAAATGATTTACCGGCACGGTCGCTCTATCCTCACGCCTCGTATGTTGGCAGGGAGACACCACCGTTATCAGGGAAATCGTTGGGGTTGCGGTGATGGGTCGCCTGCGGTGTCCTCCGTCCGGTGGAAGATTCGGCAACTCCCTCCTTAAAAACCGCGCTTCGAATTATAGACTGATCTGCAGGTGAATATCACACTCGTTACAGAAAACAAGTGAGTCCACACTCACCGTACCATTGACACTGTTATGCCCTTTGTCGCCTTCCACCGGAATCGGGTCTGACAGCATACGAGGATCAGCTCCTTGGGTGTCGTTTGTCTGCGCTATCCCTGCGGCTCTGCTTACTTTCCTTTTCCAACTATACCCTGTCGTGTATCACTCTTTTTGCTCCAGTTTGATCAAAGCACGTTTCATCGACTGGGTAACTTTTCTTAATCACTCGACGGATCATCCACCAAATTAGTGCCGGGAATATATCACAAACACACTCCTTCTCCTAATGACGCGTACTTCTCTGGCCGGGATTTTGACTAATCTCAAGACAATCACTGTGGTTATTCTAACTGTTAGATTCACTCACTTAAATTAATCACCGACGGTCAATCATGCATCGGACAACATGACACTCACTAAGAGAATTCCTCCTAACGACCCAAACGAGATGACTTTGAACAATCAAAGTAATTACCTTCAAACAAAAGTGGGAGTATAATCAATCAGCATTTCTCTCCTAACCACACAGTCAGTACCCTAGGCTTCATCAAGCAGAACAAGCAAACCGTAAGCTTCCAGAGTCACCGGATCATCGACCGGCGCTGGTTTTTGCACAAGAACCGTGTAGTGCGCGCCGCCTTCGTTGTTCACCCATGGAACGGCCCGATGTAACTCCAGTGGTCCGTCAGTACGTCGACCTGCACGGGAACGGGCACGTGCCGAGTCCTCCTCTTGCAGGCGGGCAAGCTCTGTTGGTAGCGCTGGTATGCTTGGTACACCTCGGCCCGCTCTTCAGCCGCCTCTGCAGCACGCCGCCCAACGTCACGCGCGACCTCCTGCTAGCTCTCCACGCGGTGGGGCTAATCATCGCGGGGAAGTCTCTATGGCCACGGTTGCCAGAACTGCTCCACGGCTCCATCGGCGGGATGATGGGACCATTGTATCACTCCAAGAACCATGCGTGTGCCAAGCCGACGGGACACATTGCAGCAGCTGCAGATGGCGTAGAAGGACACTGGAGAGTCTCGGGGACCGCGCCTGGAGCTGGGTGGCTGGTGCTCCCGTGGGAACTCAGGTCCAGGCGATGATGGCTCCGTGATGTACTCCTCACGAAGCGGCCTTCCCATCCGGGGATGGCAGCACACCCTCTCATACACACACACTTCTCATACACTCCTGATCCGGTCTAGCTTCCCTACTCTAACTTGTCGCGAGATGGGACGCGGGTCCCGCTCGACGGGCTGGTTTGAATGAGGGACAGCAATCTCTCAGTCTAGCCGACGGCTGCAGGGCCAGCCTCCCACACCCGGGTCACGCGAGGGGTCAGCAACGTCGCTCGCCAATGGTGAACGCCATCTCGCGATTCGGGAGCAGAAGCATCCAATGTCAGTGTTCCATCGTCAGCTTCAGCGTCTTTGCAGCTCAGGATCAACGGCATTGCATTAGCAGTCGGTTCTCGTCAGCAGTCGGTCCTCTTCTTGTCCTCCTCTTCTTATCTTCTCCTCGCACCGCTTCCCAAGATCCCATCCCACTGGCTAGCCCCTTTCGCGGCTCGCACATCAAAACGCCTTTGGATAAGGCGCCTCGAGTACCGCTCCTCCTTTTGAGGTTCGGACGCGGTTCCGCTACCATCAAGCCAGCCTCGGGCCGCCTTCCCTTCCTCTCGGCAGGTCTGGTCGGGTCACGGCGTCCACAGAATTATCTTCCTTCGCGCCCCATTGCTTCCCGGAATCGAACCTCCCTTCTCGCAATTTATTTCCTCGATTGAGCGGCCGTCGGATGATTCGTCGACCTCCCCTTCTTCCTCTTGAACCCGGGCCCAGCTCCTTTCTCCCCCCATACTCCGGTGGATGAACGAAACATCATTTACAGTCAGCCACAGTCAGAGTGCTCAATCAGAGTTCAGATAGACTGGGCATGACCTTGCTGCTATAAACACGATAGAATACTAGTGGCTCGGTGTGGCTATTGAGTGCAATGCCTTGACAAAGTTGGCATGTGCCACTGATCATGACCACAAATGTATCCAAGTGACTTTTACTTCTATTGATCGTACTCACACATACTTACACACACTTACATGTACTTACACGCATTTACACAAACTTACACGAAATTAGACCCACTTAAACCGTACTTACACGCACTACACGTACTTACACGCACTTACACGTATGTACATGCACTCACTTGTACTTACATGCACTAACACACACTTACACGCACTTACACGCACTTACACGCACTTAAACGCACTTACACAAACTTACACGCACTTATATGAACTTACATGTACTTACATGCACTTACATGCACGTACGCGTACTTACACGTACTTACACATACTTACAAGTACTTACACACACTTACACGTACTTACATACACTTACACGTACTTACACACACTTACACGCACTTATATGCACTTATACGTACTTACACACACTTAAACGTACTTACACGCACCTACATACACTTACACGCACTTATACAGACTTACAGGCACTTACACGCACTTATACACACTTACATGTACTTACACGTACGTACACGAACTTACATAAACTTACACGCACTTACACGTACTTACACGTACTTACACGCACTTACATGTACTTACACGCACTTACACGCACTTGCACGTACTTATACACACTTACACGCACTTACATGCACTTATACGCACTTGTACACACTTACACGTACTTACACACACTTACACGCACTTACACGCACCTATACGCACTTACACGCACCTACACGCACTTACACGCACTTACACATACTTACACGTACTTACACGCACTTACACGCACTTACACGAACTTACACAATCTTACACGCAGTTAACCCGTACTTATACACACTTATACGCACATATACGCACTTACAAGTACTTACACACACTTACATGCACTTCCACGTACGTACACGCACTTGGACGCACTTACACGCACTTTCACGCACTTACACACACTTATACGTACTTGCACACGCTTACACGCACTTACACGTACTTACACGCACTTATACGCATTTACACGCACTTACACACACCTACACGTACGTACATGTACTTACACGTACTTAGATGCACTTACACACACTTACACGCACTTATACGCACTTATACACAATTATACCTACTAACACGCACTTATATATACGTACACGCACTTACTCGCACTTACACGCACTTACATGTACTTACATGCACATACACGCACTTACACGTACTTACACACACTTACACGTACTTACATGCACTTACACGTACTTACACACACTTACACGCATTTACACGAACTTATACAAAATTACATCCACTTAAACCATACTTACAAACACTTATACGCACTTACACGCACTTACATGCACTTACATGCACGTACTCACTTAAATGCACTTACACGCGTTACATGAACTTCAACAGCACTTAAACTCATTTACACAAACTTACACGTACTTAGACGCACTTACACGTACATACACGCACTTACACAAACTTACATGAACTTACAGGTAATTACACACACTTACACGTACTTACACATACGTATACGTACTTGCACGCACTTACACACACTTACACGCACTTACACGTACTTACACGCACTTACACGCACTTACACGCACTTACATGCACTTACACGTATTTACACGCACTTACACGCACTTACACGCACTTACAGGCACTTACACACACCTACACAAACGTACATGCACTTACACAAACTTGTCGGAATCTACATCAAGAACCACACGGCTCCGCCAAGGTCGCCCTGGTATAACTCAATCGTCTCTAGAGAGTTCACCCAACGGGAAAAGGAAAAGTCAGACGGAACCCGGTTCACGTCCCAAGTCCTGCTGCCCAAACGGCTCGGAAGGCATAACCAATCAGATTCATCTGGTCTGATCATCCGGCCGTCCAAACACACCACGTCCAACGCCAACGGAACCCCGACACCACGTATCGGCCAGCAAGATCTGCCGACAGGAATCCTGCTCCCCGGTCTGTTCTCCGTGGCAACATCCAAGGATCGAGAGAAGAAGCACGTTCCCCACCTAACATGGGAGAACTCCCAAAACCATAAGACGAAGTGGAGCCGCATCGCTTCCTCGCACCGCACAGACACAGNAGCCGCAGCAACAGCACAATGGCGGCTCCGGCTTCACGTCTCACACCATCCACCCTGATGGGTGTAGACACTTGTAACCTAGCTCCCTAGACTAGTACTAATAGCAATAGGATCTATGTACCCAATTGCCTCAGTTATTCATTCCTCAGTCATTGCCTCTTCAATATCCTTCATCGATTGCCTCCGCTCAATTGCCGTTTCTCGCTCCGTTGCCTTCATCACACTAATCATTGACTCTACTCAGTTATCCATCAGTTCCAAGCTGTTGCCTAATCATCACCTGTACTTCACACTCCTTGAAGGATCCATCCTCCAAGGAACCCGAACCGCAGTACCCGGCATCAACGCGCTTCAGCTATCAGCCTCGCTTCCTCACTATCAGTGTCTCTCTTGATTGCTCATGATCAGCGCTTCGTCGCTCTCGCTCCTCGCGCTGTTCTCCCCTGTCGGTATACTTCTGGTGCTACTGTGACGTCATCCTCCGTCAGCCTTCCGCTCCTTCCTGGCTACTTCCTCACCACCTGCTCCTCTGCCTATTCCAGTGCCCTCATTTTCCTCACATGGTATCAGAGCCCAGAGAAAGACTCTGGCACCATCATCACCTCCGCCTTCCTCGCTGACGCTCAGACCGCCACGTCGAGCCGCGCAAGCCAGCCGCACCGCTGTCACTTCCCTCGTCAATGACCTGCAGTATCCTCAACGCTGTGTATGGGCGCAGCGCTCAAGACACTACAGTCAACTTCAGCCAAAGCTCATCGCCTCCTGTCGCTCGAAGCCCATCACTCCATCGCACCCTCGTCATTCAACAACTATCATCTCCTCCGCAGCAGCAACACCTGCTTCCCACACACGAAGCCTCCTCCTGCTCCAGCCAGTGTGTCACCACCACTCTTGAACCGTGTATGGGCACGGCTCAGTAGCGGTGCTATGCACAACAAAACAAGCAGCAGCAGTCACCGCCTTCCCAGCACCAGCAGAATCAAAACTCCCGCAGCAGTAATGACATCCCTCCTCATTCACTAAAACTCTGCCATCCTTCATCATGAGATTCTCTGAAGACACAGAGGAGGCGCTTGGATGCCTCCTCTTCCGACTCGCAGCCCTCATCGGTTATATTCCTCGCCTCAACTACAGCCTCACTCTCGAACTCATCTGCTCTGGAATCATGGCACTTCTTCTGGTTGTTGGATTACTTCTGGTGCCCCTGCCCAAACAAGCAACTACCAGGAAAAGTCGATCATCCGCATCATCCAGCCAAACCCCTCCTGCACCTGTGATACCCTCTTCCTCGTGGGAAACCATCACCTCAACAACCAGACCTTCCTTTGCAAAAGATGCCAGCAATATCATGACCTTCGAATACACTCCATCTCCTTCAGATGTCCTTCCTCCCTTCGAGGACGATTACCTGGACTACTACTTCGATGATGACCTCTATCCTGATGAACCATTCCCCTCGCCTCAAGACGACCCCTCAACTGAAGTTCCTGACCCTACCGCCACCATGGGTCTTCTTCTCTTTTCCGACACTCCAATCTTCTCTCGCAAAGAGCTAAACGAGTTCATGCTTCGCAACTACGGCACCTCCATTGGAGGAATCACCACGCAGCAGCCCAACGTTCACTTTACCATCACGCCTCCACCATCACAAGTCAGGCTTCCCCTCGCGAATGAATCAGCATCACAATCACCTTCTGTCACCAAGACAACAAATCGCTACATCCCGCCACAAAAACAAGGACAGCTGCTCAAAAACACCTCAACCATGACTGCTGCAACTCCCTCCACCATCCTCAATCCCAAAGACTCCTGTGAGAAAACTGCATCCTCCAATACTCCCGCTTCACTACCAGCTGACAACCTCCAGTCCACACCAACACCCGCTCTACCAAGAGCCTGTACTTCCCCAACTGATATGACATCACCAGCACCTGCTCCTGCAGTTCCACCTGGTTTTTCTCAAACAACATGCCCTTCCCCATCATCACAGGTTGACACATTTCACTCAAACACCTGCATTGCTCCTCCTCTCTCAGTAAACCTGCCCTGCAGATATCAGACAACTTCTCACCTGCCTCCAAACGCTCCTAAGAAACTAGCAGCTGAGATCTCTGAAATCCCACCGGAGTCATCATCAATTCATCCATCACCTACGGAACCTCCAAGTACAACCTCTCCCGTTTCTCAACCCGAGTCCATCTGGCTATCATCCCTCAACCTCTCTGCAATCCAACTCTCCGCATTGATGACATACCTGCTACCAGAAGAAACTTCTCTGACAACATCCCTTGAGTCCTTTCTCCTTCCCCCATCTCTGCGAAGCATCACACCTCCGCAACCGTCGCCCATCCGGGATCCCATCACCACCACCCAACTGCTGTCACTATGCTATCACCCTTCCACTGAGCCTGCCTCTGACTCAATCCCTCCTTCGCACCTGCGCAAAAAATCTTTAACAGCATGGACATAGGGCTCCACCAGTTCAACAGCTCCTCCCTTTCAGATTCTCCAAACTGCGCAACCTGCTATCACTCAAACTCGACATCATCACTGGGCTGCTGAAAAGCAACTGAAGACAATCCTTGGTCTCTTTCTTGCAAACCGTGTGCTCTTGAAGGGGGCTGTCAGAATCTACATCAAGAACCACACGGCTCTGCCAAGGTCACCCTGGTATAACTCAATCGTCTCTAGAGAGTTCACCCAACGGGTAAAGGAAAAGTCAGACGGAACCCGGTTCACCTCCCAAGTCCTGCTGCCCAAACGGCTCGGAAGGCATAACCAATCAGATTCATCTGGTCTGATCATCCGGCCGTCCAAACACACCACGTCCAACGCCAACGGATCCCCGACACCACGTATCGGCCAGCAAGATCTGCCGACAGGAATCCTGCTCCCCGGTCTGTTCTCCGTGGCAACATCCAAGGATCGAGAGAAGAAGTACGTTCCCCGCCTAACATGGGAGAACTCCCAAAACCATAAGACAAAGTGGAGCCGCATCGCTTCCTCGCACCGCACAGACACAGCAGCCGCAGCAACAGCACAATGGCGGCTCCGGCTTCACGTCTCGCACCATCCACCCTGATGGGTGTAGACACTTGTAACCTAGTTCCCTAGACTAGCACTAATAGCAATAGGATCCATGTACCCAATTGCCTCAGTTATTCATTCCTCAGTCATTGCCTCTTCAATATCCTTCATCGATTGCCTCCGCTCAATTGTCGTTTCTCGCTCCGTTGCCTTCATCGCACTAATCATTGACTCCGCTCAGTTATCCATCAGTTCCAAGCTGTTGCCTAATCATCACCTGTATTTCACACTCCTTGAAGGATCCATCCTCCAAGGAACCCGAACCGTAGTACCCGGCATCAACGCGCTTCGGCTATCAGCCTTGCTTCCTTACTATCAGTGTCTCTCTTGATTGCTCATGATCAGCGCTTCGTCGCTCTCGCTCCTCGCGCTGTTCTCCCCTGTCGGTATACTTCTGGTGCTACTGTGACGTCATCCTCCGTCAGCCTTCCGCTCCTTCCTGGCTACTTCCTCACCACCTGCTCCTCTGCCTATTCCAGTGCCCTCATTTTCCTGACAAAACTTACACGCACTTACACGCACTTATACGCACTTACACATACTTACATGCACTAACACGCATTCATACATACTTACACGCACTTACATACACTTACACATACTTACACGAACGTACACACACTTACACACACTTATATACACTTACACGTACTTACACACACTTATATGCACTTACACGCACTTACATATACTTACATACACTTACACGCACTTACATGCACTTACACGCACTTACACCTACTTACATGCACTTACACGCACTTACACAAAAGTATACACACTTACACACACTTACACGCACTTACACGTGCTTACGAGCACTTA
This sequence comes from Penium margaritaceum, assembly GCA_023375785.1. NCBI lineage: Eukaryota > Viridiplantae > Streptophyta > Zygnematophyceae > Desmidiales > Peniaceae > Penium > Penium margaritaceum. The sequence goes on from SZWC01013846.1 coordinate 30,272, forward strand.
CACGCACTTACACAAAAGTATACACACTTACACACACTTACACGCACTTACACGTGCTTACGAGCACTTACACGCACTTACACGCACTTACATGCACTTACACGCACTTATATATACTTATACGTACTTACACGCACTTAAACGTACTTACACGCATTTACATGAACGTACACAAAATTACAAAACTTAAACCGCACTTACACGTACTTACACGCACTTACACGAACTTACACGTACTTACACGCACTTACTTGCACTCACACACACTTACACACATTTACACCTACTTATATGCACTTACATGTACTTTAACGAACTTACACAAACTTACACGTACTTACACGAACTTACATGTACTTACACGCACTTACATGCACTCACATGCACTTATACGTACTTACACGCACTTACACATACTTACAAGCACTTACACACACTTACACGTACTTACACGAACTTACATGTACTTACACGCACTTACATGCACTCACATGCACTTATACGTACTTACACGCACTTACACATACTTACAAGCACTTACACACACTTATACGTACTTTCACGCACTTACACGCTCTTATACGCACTTACACGTACTTACACACACTAACACGTACTTAAACGTACTTACACGTACCTACGTGCACTTACACACACTTACATGCACTTATACGCACTTACACACACTTACACGTACTTACACACACTAACACGTACTTAAACGTACTTACACGTACCTACGTGCACTTACACACACTTACATGCACTTATACGCACTTACACACACTTATACGCACTTACATGCACTGAGTCACACTTAAACGCACTTTAACGCACTCACATGAACTTACACGTATTTGTACGTACTTACACACACTTACACACACTTACACACACTTACACACACTTACACATACTTACACGCACTTACACGCACTTATACGCACTTACACGCACTTACATGCACCTACACGCACTTACACGCACTTACACACACTTACACATACTTACACGCACTTACACGCACTTATACGCACTTACACGCACTTACATGCACCTACACGCACTTACACGCACCTACACGCACTTACACATACTTACATACACTTACACATACTTATACGCACTTGCACGCACTTACAAATACTTACACACACTTACACGCACTTACACGCACTTACACACACTTTCACGCTTTTACACACACTTACACTTGCTAATACATACTTACTCGCACTTAAACGTACTTACACGTACTTACACGCACTTACATGCACTTATACGCACTTACACACACTTACACGAACTTACACGCACTTACACGCACTTACACGTACTTACACGCACTTACACGCACTTACATGCACTTATACGCACTTACACACACTTACACGAACTTACACGCACTTACACGCACTTACACGTACTTACACGCACTTACACAAAGAACTTACACGAACTTACACACACTTAAACCGCACTTACACGCACTTACACGCACTGATACATACTTACACACAGTTACACGTACCCACACGCACTTACACGTACTTAGACGCACTTAAACGTACTTATACGCACTTATATGCCCTTACACGCACTTATACGCACTTACACGCACTTACACATACTTACACATACTTTCACACAGTTTCATGCACATACACGAACGTACACGCACTTACACACACTTACATGCACTTACATGCACTTTCACGCACCTACACACTCTTACACATACGTACACGCACTTACATGCACTTACACATACTTACACGCACTTACACGCACTTACACATACTTACACGCACTTACACACACTTTCATGTACATACACAAACTTACACGCACTTACACACACTTACATGCACTTACACACACTTACACGCATTTACATGCACTTACACACACTTACACACACTTACACACACTTACACGCACTTACACGCACTTACACACACTTATACATACATACACGCACTTACACGTACTTACACGTACTTACACAAACGAACTCACACTTACACATTCTTACACGTACCTACCTAAACGTACACATACTTACACGAACTTACACGCACTTACACGCACTTACACGTACTTACACGTACTTACACAAACGAACTCACACTTACACATTCTTACACGTACCTACCTAAACGTACACATACTTACACGAACTTACACGCACTTACACGCACTTATACGCACTTACACACATACTTACATGCTCTTATACACAATTATACGCACTTATACGAACTGACATTCACTTACACAAACTTACACGTACTAATAAGCACTTATACGCACTTCCACGCACTTGCACACACTTACACTTAATTATACGAACTTACACGTACTTACACGCACTTACACATACTTACACGCACTTACACGTTCTTACACACACCTACACAAACTTACGCACACGTATACGCTTTTACACGCACCTAGATACACTTACACGCACTTACACGCACTTATATGCACTTACACACACTTACACGTACTTACACATACTTACATGCACTTACATGCACTTATACGTATTTATGCAAACTTACACAAAACTACAATCACTTAAACCGTACTTACACGTACTTATACGCACTTACACACACTTACACGTACTTACACACACTTACACCCACTTATACAAACTTAAACCACACTTACACTCATTTATACACACTTACACGCACTTACACGCACTTACATGCACTTAGACGCACTTACATGCACTTACACGCACTTACACGTACTTACACGTACTAACACACACTTATTTACACTTACACATACTTACACACACTTACACGCACTTATATTCACTTACACGCACTTACACGTACTTACTTGCACTTACATGCACTTACACACACTTACACGCACTTAAACACACTTACCCAAACTTACACACACTTACACGTACTTACACGCACTTACACGCGCTTATGAGCACTTACACGCACTTACACACACTTAGACACACTTACACGCACTTACACGTACTTACACGTACTTAAACACACATACACGCATTTACATGAACTAACACGAAATTAGACCAACTTAAACCGCACTTACACGCACTTAAACGCACTTACACACACTTACACACACTTACACGTACTTACACGCACTTACTTGCACTTACATGCACTTACACACACTTACACAAACTTACACGCACTTACACGCACTTAAACACACTTACACAAACTTACACGCACTTACATGAACTTACATGCACTTACATGCACTTACACGCACTTATACACACTTACACATACTTACACGCACTTACACATACTTACAAGCACTTACTCACACTTACTCACACTTACACGCACTTACACGTACTTACACGCACTAACATGCATTTACGCATACTTACACGCACTTACACGCACTTAAACGTACTTACACATACCTACACGCACTTACACGCACTTACACACACTTACACGCACTTACACGCACTTACACGCTCTTACATGCACTTACACAAACTTAAATAAACTTACACATACTTACACGCACTTACACGCTCTTACATGCACTTACACAAACTTAAATAAACTTACACATACTTACACGCACTTACACGTACTTACACGCACTTACACGCACTTACACGCACTTACACGTACTTACATGACTTACACGCACTTACATGCACTTACACATACTTACACACACTTACACGCACTTACACGCACTTAAACACACTTAAACGCACTTTCACGCACTTATATGAACTTACACGTACTTGTACGTACTTACACACACCTATACGTACTTACACACACTTACACACACTTACACATACTTACACGCACTTACACGTACTTACACACACCTATACGTACTTACACACACTTACACACACTTACACATACTTACACGCACTTACACGTACTTACACATACATACACGCATTTACATGCACTTACAAACACTTACACGTACTTACACACACTTACACATACTTACACGCACTTACATGCACTTATACATACATATACGCATTTACACGCACTTATTCAAACTTAGACACACGAACTCGCACTTACACATGCTTACACGCACTTACTCAAAGTTACACGTACTTACACAAACTTACACGCAATTACACATACTTATACGCACTTACACGAACTGACATTCACTTACACGAACTTACACGTACTTATAAGCACTTACACGCACCTCCACGTACTTACACGCATTTATACTTACTTACACGCACTTACACGCACTTACACATACTTATACACACTTATACGTACTTACACGCACCTATACTATCTTATGCGTACTTACATGCGTTTACACGCACCTACATGCACTTCCACGTACTTGCATGCACTTACATGCACTTACACGCACTTACACGCACTTACACGCTCTTACATGCACTTACACAAACTTACATAAACTTACACATACTTACACGCACTTACACGTACGTACATGCACTTACTTGTACTTACACGCACTTATACACACTTACACACACTTATACACACTTACACGCACTTAAACACACTTACACAAACTTACACGCACTTACATGAACTTACATGCACTTACATGCACTTACACGCACTTACACGCACTTACACGCTCTTACATGCACTTACACAAACTTACATAAACTTACACATACTTACACGCACTTACACGTACGTACATGCACTTACTTGTACTTACACGCACTTATACACACTTACACACACTTATACACACTTACACGCACTTAAACACACTTACACAAACTTACACGCACTTACATGAACTTACATGCACTTACATGCACTTACACGCACTTACACGCACTTACACGCTCTTACATGCACTTACACAAACTTACATAAACTTACACATACTTACACGCACTTACACGTACGTACATGCACTTACTTGTACTTACACGCACTTATACACACTTACACACACTTATACACACTTACACGCACTTAAACACACTTACACAAACTTACACGCACTTACATGAACTTACATGCACTTACATGCACTTACACGCACTTACACGCACTTACACGCTCTTACATGCACTTACACAAACTTACATAAACTTACACATACTTACACGCACTTACACGTACGTACATGCACTTACTTGTACTTACACGCACTTATACACACTTACACACACTTATACACACTTACACGCACTTAAACACACTTACACAAACTTACACGCACTTACATGAACTTACATGCACTTACATGCACTTACACGCACTTACACGCACTTACACGCTCTTACATGCACTTACACAAACTTACATAAACTTACACATACTTACACGCACTTACACGTACGTACATGCACTTACTTGTACTTACACGCACTTATACACACTTACACACACTTATACACACTTACACGCACTTAAACACACTTACACAAACTTACACGCACTTACATGAACTTACATGCACTTACATGCACTTACACGCACTTACACGCACTTACACGCTCTTACATGCACTTACACAAACTTACATAAACTTACACATACTTACACGCACTTACACGTACGTACATGCACTTACTTGTACTTACACGCACTTATACACACTTACACACACTTATACACACTTACACGCACTTAAACACACTTACACAAACTTACACGCACTTACATGAACTTACATGCACTTACATGCACTTACACGCACTTACACGCACTTACACGCTCTTACATGCACTTACACAAACTTACATAAACTTACACATACTTACACGCACTTACACGTACGTACATGCACTTACTTGTACTTACACGCACTTATACACACTTACACACACTTATACACACTTACACGCACTTAAACACACTTACACAAACTTACACGCACTTACATGAACTTACATGCACTTACATGCACTTACACGCACTTACACGCACTTACACGCTCTTACATGCACTTACACAAACTTACATAAACTTACACATACTTACACGCACTTACACGTACTTACACGCACTTACACGCACTTATATGCACCTATATGTACTTACCCGCACCTACACGCACTTACACGCACTTACACATACTTACACGCACTTACACGCACTTACACGTACTTACACGCACTTACACGTACGTACATGCACTTACTTGTACTTACACGCACTTATACACACTTACACACACTTATACACACTTACACGCACTTAAACGCACTTACACAAACTTACACGCACATATATGAGCTTACATGTACTTACATGCACTTACATGCACGTACACGTACTTACACGTACTTACAAATACTTATAAGTACTTACACACACTTACACGTACTTACATACACTTACACGTACTTACGCGCACTTACACGCACTTATATGCACTTGCACGTACTTACACACACTTAAACGTACTTACACGCACCTACATGCACTTACACGCACTTATACGGACTTACACGCACTTACACGTACTTATACGCACTTACATGCACTTACACGCACTCACACGCACTTGCATGTACTTACACGTACTTACACACACTTACATGCACTTATACGCACTTGCACACACTTACACGTACTTACACGCACTTACACGCACTTATATGCACCTATATGTACTTACCCGCACCTACACGCACTTACACGCACTTACACATACTTACACGCACTTACACGCACTTACACGCACTTACACGAACTTACACAAACTTACACGCACTTAAACCGTACTTATACACACTTACACACGTACACGCACTTACAAGTACTTACACACACTTACATGTACTTCCACGTACGTGCATGCACTTAGACGCACTTACACGCACTTTCACGCACTTACACACACTTATACGTACTTGCACGCACTTACAAGCACTTACAAGCACTTACACGCACTTACACGTACCTACACGCACTTACACGCACTTACATGCACTTACACACACTAACACGTACTTGTACGCACTTATACACACTTACACGTACTAACACGCACTTATACATACGTACACGCACTTACACGTACTTACACGCACTTACATGCACTTACATGCACATACACGCACTTATACACACTTACACACACTTACACGCACTTACACGCACTTACATGCACTTACATGCACATACACGCACTTATACACACTTACACACACTTACACGCACTTACATGTACTTACACGTACTTACACACACTTACACGCATTTACACGAACTTATACGAAATTACACCCACTTAAACCATACTTACACGCACTTACATGCACTTACACGCACTTACATGCACTTACATGTACTTACACGCACTTACATGTACTTACACGCGTTACACGAACTTCAACATAACTTAAACTCATTTACACAAACTTACACGCACTTAGATGCACTTACACGTACTTACACACACTTACACAAACTTACACAAACTTACATGTACATACACGCACTTACACGTACTTACACACACTTATACGCACTTACTCATAGTTATACGCACTTACACGTACTTACACGCACTTACACGTACTTACACGCACTTACATGGACTTACACGCATTTACACGCACTTACACGCACTTACACGCACTTACACGCACATACACACACTTACACAAACTTACACACACTTACACAAACTTACACAAACTTATACGCACTTACACACACTTACACGTACTTACACGCACTTACACGCACTTATACATACTTACACACACTTACACACACTTACACGTACTTACACAAACTTACACGTACTTGCACACACTTATACACACTTACACGTACTTATACACACTTTCACGCACTTACACGTACTTACACGCACTTACACGTACTTACACAAACTTACACGTACTTGCACACACTTATACACACTTACACGTACTTATACACACTTTCACGCACTTACACGTACTTACACGCACTTACATGTACTTACACGCAGTTACATACACTTATACATACATACACGCACTTACACGCACTTACACACACTGACACGCAATTATACGCACTTACACATGCTTACACGTACTTACACGCACTAACACGCACTTATACAAACTTACACGCACTTACACACACTTACACGCACTTACACGCACTTACACGCACTTACACGCACTTACACGTACTTACACGTACTTACACGTACTTAAACCATACTTATACACACTTACACGCACTTACACACACTTACAAGTACTTACACACACTTACATGCACTTCCACGCACGTACACGTACTTAGACGCACGTACACGTACTTTCACGCACTTACACACACTTATACATACTTCCACACACTTACACGCACTTACAGGTACTTACACGTACTTACACACACTTACACACACTTACACGCACCTACACGCACTATTACGTACTTACACACACTTACACACACGTACACGCACTTATACACACTTACACGTAATAACACGCACTTATACGTACTTACACGCACTTACACACACTTACACGTACTTACATGCACTTACACCCACTTGCATGCACTTACACGCACTTACACACACTTATATGCACTTACACGCACTTACACTTACTTACACATACTTACATGCATTTACACGAAGTTATACAAAATTACACCCACTTAAAACATACTTACACGCACTTACACGCACTTATACGCACTTACATGTACTTACCTACACTTACACGCACTTACATGCACTTCCACGCGTTACACGAACTTCAACAGCACTTACACTCATTTACATAAACTTACATGCACTTAGACGAACTTACACGTACTTACACGCACTTACACGTACTTATACACACTTACACGTACTTACATGCACTTACACGCACTTACACATACTTACACACACTTATACACACTTACACAAACTTACACGCACTTACACACACTTATACGCACTTATACGCACTTACACACACTTACATGCACTTACACGTACTTACACGCACTTACATGTACTTACACGTACTTACACACACTTATACGCACTTATACGCACTTACACACACTTACATGCACTTACACGTACTTACACGCACTTACATGTACTTACACGTACTTACACACACTTATACGCACTTATACGCACTTACACACACTTACATGCACTTACACGTACTTACACGCACTTACATGTACTTACACGTACTTACACACACTTATACGCACTTATACGCACTTACACACACTTACATGCACTTACACGTACTTACACGCACTTACATGTACTTACACGTACTTACACACACTTATACGCACTTATACGCACTTACACACACTTACATGCACTTACACGTACTTACACGCACTTACATGTACTTACACGTACTTACACACACTTATACGCACTTATACGCACTTACACACACTTACATGCACTTACACGTACTTACACGCACTTACATGTACTTACACGTACTTACACACACTTATACGCACTTATACGCACTTACACACACTTACATGCACTTACACGTACTTACACGCACTTACATGTACTTACACGTACTTACACACACTTATACGCACTTATACGCACTTACACACACTTACATGCACTTACACGTACTTACACGCACTTACATGTACTTACACGTACTTACACACACTTACACGCACTTACACGCACTTACACGAACTTACACAAACTTACACGTACTTAAACCATACTTATACACACTTACACGCACTTACACACACTTACAAGTACTTACACACACTTACATGCACTTCCACGCACGTACACGTACTTACACGCACGTACACGTACTTTCACGCACTTACACACACTTATACATACTTCCACACACTTACACGCACTTACAGGTACTTACACGTACTTACACACACTTACACACACTTACACGCACCTACACGCACTAACACGTACTTACACACACTTACACACACGTACACGCACTTATACACACTTACACGTAATAACACGCACTTATACGTACTTACACGCACTTACACACACTTACACGTAGTTACATGCACTTACACCCACTTGCATGCACTTACACGCACTTACACACACTTATATGCACTTACACGCACTTACACTTACTTACACATACTTACATGCATTTACACGAAGTTATACAAAATTACACCCACTTAAACCATACTTACACGCACTTACACGCACTTATACGCACTTACATGTACTTACCTACACTAACACGCACTTACATGCACTTCCACGCGTTACACGAACTTCAACAGCACTTACACTCATTTACATAAACTTACACGCACTTAGACAAACTTACACGTACTTACACGCACTTACACGTACTTATACACACTTACACGTACTTACATGCACTTACACGCACTTACACATACTTACACACACTTATACACACTTACACAAACTTACACGCACTTACATGCACTTTTACGCACTTACACAAACTTAAACCACACTTATATTCACTTACACAGACTTACACACACTTAGACGCACTTACACGCACTTACACGCACTTATACAAACCTACACGTACTTACATGCACCTACACGTACTTACATGCACTTCCACGCACTTACACGTACTTTCACGTACTTACACGCACTTGCTCGCATTTACACGTACTTACACGCACTTACTTGTACTTACATACACTTACACGTACTTACACAAACTTGCACGTACTTACACGTACTTGAACGCACTTACACACACTTACACGCACTTACACGCACTTACACGCACTTACACAAACTTAAACCGCACTTATACTCACTTACACAGACTTACACACACTTAGACGTACTTACACGCACTTACACGCACTTACATGCACTTACACGCACTTCCATGCACTTACACGTACTTTCACGCACTTACATGCACTTACTCGCACTTACACATACTTACACGTACTTATTTGTACTTACACGCACTTACACGCACTTACACGCACTTACATGCACTTACACGCACTTACATGCACTTACACGCACTTATACATACTTACACATACGTAAACACACTTCTACACACTTATACGCACTTATACAAACTTACACGTACTTACACACACTTACACGTCTTACACCCACTTACACGTACTTACACGCACTTACACGAACTTACACATACTTACACGCACTTACACACACTTACACGCACTTACACGCATTGACACGCACCGACACACACGTATACGCACTTACACATACTTACACGCACTTACACGTACTAACACGCACTTACATGCACTTACACGCACTTACACGCACTTACACGCACTTACAATTATTCACACAAACTTAAACGCACTTACACACACTTACACGCACTTACACACACGAACTCGCACTTATATATGCCTACACGCACTTACACAAACTTACATGCACTTATACGAACTAACACACACTTACACATACTTACACACACTAACATGCACTTATACATACTTACAGACATACACACACTTTCACGTACTTACACACACTTACACAAACTTACACACATTTACACACACTTACACGCACTTAAACACACATACACACACTTACACACACTTACACGCACTTACACACACTTATACACACTTATACGCACTTTCACATACTTATACATGTATGCGCTCACTTACACGCACTTACACGCACTGACACGCACTTGTACGCACTTACACATACTTACACACACTTACACTCACTTACACGCACTTACACAAACTTACATGCACTTACACGCACTTACACATACTTACACGCACTTTCACGCACTTACACACACTTACACACGCTTACACACACTTACACATACTTACACATACTTACACGAACTTACACGCACTTATACGCACTTACACGCACTTACACGCACAAATTCGCACTTACACATGCTTACACGCACTTACACAAACTTACATGCACTTACACACACTTCCACGCACTTATACGTACAAACACACACTTACACACACTCACGCACTTACACGCACTTACATGCACTTACACGTACTTACACGTACTTATACGTACTTACACGCACTTACAAGTACTTACACGCACTTACACACACTTACACGAACGTACACGCATTTACAAGCACTTACACACACTTACATGCACTTACACACACTTACACGCTCTTATACGAACTTATATCCACTTATACGTACTTACACGCACTTACACGCACTTACGTATACTTACACGCACTTACACGTACTTACATGCAACTACACAAACTTACGTGCACTTACACGCACTTACACACACTTACACGAACGTACACGCATTTACAAGCACTTACACACACTTACATGCACTTACACACACTTACACGCTCTTATACGAACTTATATCCACTTATACGTACTTACACGCACTTACACGCACTTACATATACTTACACGCACTTACACGTACTTACATGCAACTACACAAACTTACGTGCACTTACACGCACTTACACACACTTACACGCATTAACACACACTTACACGTACTTACACGTACTTACATGCACTTACACGCACTTACACGACTTACACGTACTTACACATACTTTTACATACTTACACGTACTTACACGCACTTACACGCACTTACACGTACTTACGAGCACTAACACACACTTACAGGCACTTACACGCACTTACACGTATTTACACACACTTACACGCATTTACACGCACTTACACGCACTTACACGCACTTACACGTACTTACGAGCACTAACACACACTTACAGGCACTTACACGCACTTACACGTATTTACACACACTTACACGCATTTACACGCACTTACATGCACTTACACGTACTTACACCCACTTACACGAACTTACACGCTTTTACACACACTTACACGTACTTACACGCGCTTATACACACTTACACGAATGTACACGCACTAACACGCACTTACACAAACGTATACGCACTTACACGCACTTACATGTACTAACACGCACTTACACGCACTTATACGCCCTTACACAAACTTACACGCACTTACACGCACTTGCACACACTAACACGCACGTACATGCACTTACTTGTACTTACATGCACTTATACACACTTATACGTACTTACACGCACTTAGACGTACTTACACGCACTTAGACGTACTTACACGCACTTAGACGTACTTACACGCACTTACATGCACTTACACACACTGACACGCACTTACACGCACTTACACGACTTTACATGCACTTACTTGCACTTACACGCACTTACACCCACTAACACGCACTTACACATACTTACACGTACTTACATGCACTTACACGCACTTACACAAGCTTACACGCACTTACATAAACTTAAACTACACTTACACGCACTTACACACACTTACACGTACGTACACGCACTTATACGCACTTACACGCACCTACACGCACTTACACAAGCTTACAGGCACTTACACGCACTTGCATGAACTTACACGTACTTAGACACACATAGACGCACGTATACACACATACACACACTTACATGTACGTACACGCACGTATACGCACTTATACACACTTACACGCTCGAACACACACTTATACGTACTTACACGAAATTACACGCACCTACACGCACTTACACGCACTTACATGTACATACACGCACTAACATGCACTTACACGCACTTACACGCACTTATACGAACTTACACGCACTTACACGTACTTACATGCACTTTCACGCACTTACACGTACTTACACGCACTTATACACACTTACACGTACTTACACAAACTTACACGTACATACATGAACTTACACGTACTTATACATACATACATGCACTTACACGCACTTACACACGCTTACACACACGAACTCGCACTTACACATACTTACACGTACTTACACAAACTTACACATACTTACACAAACTTACACGCACTTACACACACTTATACGCACTTACACGCACTTACACGCACTTACACATACTTACACAAACTTACACGCACTTACACACACTTATACGCACTTACACGCACTTACACGCTCTTACACCCACTGATACGCACTTACACGAACTGACATTCATTTACACAAACTTACACATACTTATAAGCACTTACACGTACTTCCACGTACTTACATGCACTTACTCTTACTTACACGCACTTATATGCACTTACACACACTTACACATACTTACACGCACTTACACGTACGTATACGCACCTACACAAACTTATGCGTACTTACACACTTTTACACGCACCTACATGTACTTACACGCACTTGCACGCACTTACATGCACTTACACGTACTTACATGCACTTATACGCACTTTCATGCACTTACACGCACTTACACGCACTTACACGCACTTACACGAAGTTAAACTATACTTACACTCATTTACCCACACTTATACACACTTAGACGCACTTACACCCACTTACACGCACTTAAATAAACGTACACGTACTTACACGCACTTACACGCACTTACCCGCACTTACACGCACTTAGACATACTTACACACACATATACGCACTTACACGCAGTTACACACACTTACTTGTACTTACACACACTTACATACACTTACACGTACTTACACACGCTTGTACGTACTTACACGTACTTACATGCACTTACACATACTTACACGCACTTACACACACTTACACAAACTTACACGCACTTACACGCACTTACACGTACTTACACACGCTTACAAGCACTTACACGCACTTACACGCACTTATACGTACTTACACGCACTTACACGCACTTACACGAACTTAAACTGACTTACACACATTTACACGAACTTATACGAAATTAGACCCACTTAAACCGCACTTACACGTACTTACACACACTTACTTGCACTTACACACACTTACACACACTTACATGTACTTACACGTACTTACACGCACTTAAACGCACTTACACGAACTTACACAGACTTATATGAACTTACATGCACTTACATGCACTTTCACGCACGTATAAGCACTTTCACGTACTTACACGCACTTACACATACTTACAAGCACTTACACACACTTACACGTACTTACACGCACTTACATGCACTTACACGCACTTACACGCACTTACACGCACTTACACATACTTACAAGCACTTACACACACTTACACGTACTTACACGCACTTACATGCACTTACACGCACTTACACGCACTTACACGCACTTACACGCACTTGTATGCACTTCCATGCATGTACACGCACGTACACACACTTACACGTATTTACACAAACTTTCATAAATTTACACGCACTTACACGCACTTATACGCACTTATACACACTTACACACACTTACACGCACTTACACGCACTTACACGTACTTACACAAACTTGCACACACTTACAGGCACTTACACGCACTTACACGCACTAACACGCGCCTATACGCACTTACACGCACTTACACGTACTTACACAAACTTGCACACACTTACAGGCACTTACACGCACTTACACGCACTAACACGCGCCTATACGCACTTACACGCACCTACACGCACTTACACGCACTTACACATACATACACGCTCTTACACACACTTACATGCACTTAAACAAACTTTTACAAACTTACACGCACTTAAACCGTACTTATATGCACTTATACACACTTACACGCATTTACACGCACTTGCATACACTTACATACACTCCACGCACATACACGTACTTAGATGCACTTACATGCACTTTCACGCACTTACGCACACTTATACGCACTTGCACGCACCTACACGCACTTCCACGTACTTACACGCACTTACACGCACTTATATACACTTACACGCACCTACACGCACTTACACGCACTTACACGCACTTACACACACTTACACGCATTTACACAAACTTACACGAAATTACACCCACATAAACCATACTTACATGCACTTATACGCACTTACTCGTAATTACATGCACTTACACATACTTACACGCACTTGCATGCACTTACACACACTTACACGCACTTACACGCACTTACACGTACTTACACAAAGTTACACAAACTTACACGCACTTACACGCACTTACACACACTTACATACACTTACACGCACTTACATGTACTTATACACACTTATACATACTTAGACGCACTTACACGTACTTATACGCACTTACACGTACTTGCACGCATTTACATGCACTTACACGCACTTACCCGCACTTACACGCACTTACATGCACTTACACGAACTTACACACACTTACAAAAACTTACACACACTTACACGCACTTACACGCACTTACACGTACTTACATGCACTTACACACACTTAAACATACTTACACGCACTTACACACACTTACACGCACTTACACAAACTCACACGCACTTACACACACTTATACGCACTTACACATACTTACACACACTTACACGCACTGACACAAACTTACACATACTTACACGTACTTACACGCACTTACATGCACTTATATGTACATACACGCACTTACACGCACTTACACGCACTGACACGCAATTATACGCACTTACACATACTTACACGTACTTACACGCACTAATACGTACTTATACGAACTTACACACACTTCACGCACTTACACGTACTGACAGACACTTACACGCACTTACATACACTTACACGCACTTACACGCAATTACACGCACTTTCACGCACTTACACGCACTTACACGAACTTACACGCACTTACACGCACTTACACACACTTACACACACTTACACGCACTTACACGCACTTACACGCACTTATATGCACTTACACACACTTACATCAACTTACAAGTACTTACACGCACTGACATGCACTTACACGCACTTACACGCACTTACACATACTTACACACACTTACACGTACTTACACCCACCTACACAAACCTACACGTACTTACACGTACCTACATGCACTTAAATGCACTTACACGCACATACACTCATTTACACACACGTAGACGTACTTACACGCACTTACACGCACTTACATGCACTTACATGCACATACACGCACTTACACGCACATACACTCATTTACACACACGTAGACGTACTTACACGCACTTACACGCACTTACATGCACTTACATGCACATACACGCACTTACACGCACTCACACATACTTACATAAACTTACATGCATTTACCCACACTTACACGCACTTACACGCGCTTACGAGTACTTACACACACTTACACGCACTTACACACACTTACACGCACTTACACGCAATTGTACACACTTGCACGCACTTGCACACACTTACACGCACTTACACGTACTTATACGTACTTACACATACTTACACGCACTTACACAAAGTTACACGCACCTACACGCACTTACACACACTTACACGCACTTACACGCAATTGTACACACTTGCACGCACTTGCACACACTTACACGCACTTACACGTACTTATACGTACTTACACATACTTACACGCACTTACACAAAGTTACACGCACCTACACGCACTTACACACACTAACACACATTTACACGCACTTACACGCACTTACACGTACTTATACGCACTTACACGCACTTACACGAACTTAAACCGCACTTATACTCACTTATACACACTTACACACACTTAGACGCACTTACACGTACTTACACGCACTTACACGAACTTACACATACTTACATTCACGTTTACGCACTTACACGCACTTCCACGCACTTATACTCACTTTCACGTACTTACACGCATTTACTCACACTTACACGTACTTACACGGACTTACTTGTACTTACACACACTTACACTCACTTACATGCTCTTGCACGTGCTGACACACACTTATACGCACTTACATGCACTTATACACACTTACACAAACTTACACACACTTATACAAACTTACATATACTTACACACACTTACACGCACTTACACGCACTTACACGTACTTATACGCACTTACACATACTTAAACACACTTACACACACTTACACAGACTTATACAAATCTACACGCACTTATACGCACTTACGCACACTTACACGCACTTACACGCACTTACACACACTTACACACACTTACACGTACTTACACGTACTTACACGCACTTACACGTACTTACACACACTTACATGTACTTGCATGCACTGACACACACTTATACGCACTTACACATACTTACACGCACTTACACGCACTTACACGCACTTACACGCATTAGCACATACTTACACACACTTACACACACTTATACATACTTACACGCACTTACACGCACTTATACTCACTTGTACGTACTTACACGTACTTACATGAACGTATACGCACTTACACGTACTTACACGCACTTACACGCACTTACACGCACGAAGTCATACTTATACATGCCTACACGCTCTTACACGAACTTACATGCACTTATACAAACTTACACGCACTTACACATACTTACACCCACTGACACGAACTTACACGCACTTATACACTTACACACACTTACACGCACTTACACGCACCTACACGAACGTACACGCACTTACACACACTTACACGCACTTACACGCAAGTACACACACTTATAAAGACTTACACGCACTTACACGCACTTACACACACTTACACGCACTTATACGTACTTATACGCACTTATACATATATATACGCACTTACACGCACTTACACGCATTGACACGCACTTGTACGTACTTACACATACTTACATACACTTACACACACTTTCACACACATACACAAACACAAACTTACACGCATTTACATGCACTTACACGCACTTACACGCACTTACCTACACTTTCATGCACATACACATACTTACATGCACTTACATGCACTTACACACACTTACACACACTTACACGCACTTACACGCACTTACGCGCACTTACACACACTTACACGCACTTACACGTACGAACTCGCACTTACACATGCTTACACGTACTTACACAAACTTACAGGCACTTATCCACACTTACACACACTTACACGCACAAACACGCACTTACACACACTTATACTTTTGCACGCACTTACATGTACTTACACGCACTTACAAGTACTTTTACACACTTACACACACTTACAAACACTTACACACACTTACACATAATTACACAATCTTACACACATTTACAAGAACTTACACGCACTTACACGCACTTACATGCACTTACACGCTCTTACACAAACTTATATCCACTTACACGTACTTACACGCACTTACACGCACTTATACATACTTACACGCACTTACACAAACTTATATCCACTTACACGTACTTACACGCACTTACACGCACTTATACATACTTACACGCACTTACACGTACTGATACGCACCTACACAAACTTTCATGCACTTACACACACTTACACATACCTACATGCACTTACACGCACTTACACACACTTCCACGCATTCACACGCACTTACACGCACTTACACGTACTTACATTTACTTACACGTACTTGCACGCACTTTCACGCACTTACACGCGCTTACACAAACTTGTACGCACTTACACGCACTTACATGCACTTACATGTAGTTACACACACTTACACGTACGTACACGCACTTACACGCACTTACACACACTTACACGCACTGACACGCACTTACACGCACTTACACACACTTGCACAATCATACACACACTTAGACGCACTTGTACGTACGTACATGCACTTACACACACTTACACGCACGTACACGCACTTACACGCACTTACACGCACTTATACGTACTAACAGGCACTTATACGCACTTACACAAGATTACACGCACCTACACGCACTTACATGCACTTACACGTACTTACACGCACTAACACGTACTTACACGCACTTACACGCACTTTTATTCACTTACACGCACTTACATGCACTTACACACACTTACACATACTTACAGGCACTTACACACACTTACACGAACTTACACGAGATTAAACGCACTTAAACCGTACTTACATGCACTGACACGCATTTACATGCACTTACACGCACTTACACGAACTTAAACCACACTTACACGCACTTACACACACTTACACGCACTTACACGCACGTACACACACTTACACGTGTTGGAAATGAGTTTCACAAAAAAGGCAAAAACCACAGAGAGGCAGGGGAGAGGTACTGACACCTCTCCCCTGCCCCTCCGTGACCTACTCTACCCTATCAACTACCCGTGCCCGGGGTCAGAAGAGAGGACATTGCCGTGCCTCCCCTGCCCACTGATGTACCTTTACTTTGATAAGTGTAGTGATGACGCGTGACATATATCCAGTGGATTATTGCGTACTTACTTCAAGTGGTTCGGTGTTGC